>WNWK01000339.1:520000-547425 GCA_009830355.1 Cherax destructor | reverse complement strand
TTTCCTCACTCTTCCACTACCTCTAGTCCTGTCCCCTTAATTCCTAGCCCTCCTAGCTCTCCTACCTTTCCTCTCCCTCCTGTACATATTTCTCCCTACGTCCTCCTCCTCCCTCACCCATCTTCCTCTCTCTTCTTTCTCTCCACCCTCCCTTCCCTCCCACACGAGCCTCACATAGTCGTCTGTGAATTGTATAATGGCAGGTAAAAAGCCTCGTATCAGAATGAAGGCGAAATGTTTCTTTGAATACCTTCGCTTGGTGTTACGATATATTCTTGTGTTTTGGATCCTTGCAGGCAGATGGCAATAGCGATTAAAGGGATATTGGGAAAAAAAAACCTTTTTGATGTGTCAATTGCAAAAGTGTTTTAAATTTTCGGGAATTCATTCATTCATGAATGGGATTTGAATAGACCAATACAAGTTTTTTTTTAATGTAAAGAGAAGTAAAATAAAATATGCTTCTGCTGCTGGTACTACTACTACTATTACTTCTACTACTACCACTACTATTGCTACAACAATTTCGACACTATTACTACAGCTGCTATTACTACTACTACCAATAATGATATGCCAATAACACTAATAAATTACAAATAATTCTTAGATTATTTCTATGAATGAGATGAAAATATATCTAGGGGAGAAAAGGTTGAACTATAAAAGTTTTTTCAATATAAATACTTTGAAAGTTTCTCAAGGTAGTTCGTGAGTGTGGCTCTCACCAAGAACCTGGGTAATAAGACCACCACCCGGGAGGCCTGGTCTAGTACCTGCCCACGGGAGCGTTGACCCCAGAAATCGTCTTCAACCATGTGGGGGAGAAAAAAAAGTGGTAAAAAAGACTTAAGAGCATATTTACTGAAGAAACAGTTTAGGATATTATCTTTTTTTTAACCCTTTGAGGGTAGTGCCTTGAGGCTGGAGAAATACTTTTGTTTCAGAGAACTGGAGTTATCGTTCCCTTCGTTGGATCAAGCTTCATTAGTTCCCCACGATTATAATATCTCGTTCGTTTACAGTGTAGGTGGTGAGATGTGCCCCAAAATGTAAATTTTACTTTGTGTGGTGTAAATTAATCGCATGCATGATGTATAAATTAGTTACATGAAACTTTAATGGAACTTGTAAACTTTAATGAGGAGTTTGTAAACTTTAAGAAAGTATTTAATTTATATAGGTGGCGAGATGTAGGAGAGGGAGGATCAGGTATTACTAAGACGGAGAAAATATTTAAAAATATATATATGATGAAATAGAGGCAGAATTACGAAAAGTACTGACATTAGAGTGAGGGAAGAGCCGAAAGTGAGTGACACAGTTGTTTGAAAGTGAGTGGCACAGAGGTTTGAAAGTGAGTGACAGTGTGGTTTGAAAGTGCTGATATTAGAGTGAGGAAAGAACCGAAAGTGAGTGACACAGTGGTTTGAAAGTGAGTGACACAGTATTTTGAAAGTGAGTGACACAGTGGTTTGAAAGTGAGTGACACAGTTGTTTGAAAGTGAGTGACACAGTTGTTTGAAAGTGAGTGGCACAGAGGTTTGAAAGTGAGTGACACAGTGGTTTGAAAGTGAGTGACACAGTGGTTTGAAAGTGAGTGACACAGTGGTTTGAAAGTGAGTGACACAGTGGTTTGAAGGTGAGTGACACAGTGGTTTGAAAGTGAGTGACACAGTGATTTGAAAGTGAGTGACACAGTGGTTTGAAAGTGTGAGGGTAAACATCAGCGTTAAATGAGACTAAGGCTGAAATAAGTGAAATAGTGTATTAAGGTAAGTAAGAACAACAAAGAAACAAGTGTCAGCACAAGCTTTTATTAAGACATCTTTTCATTGTCCCAACAAAAGCGCCTTCTGCGATTTGCCTTTGAGTGAAGTGAGACTCTGCGTTCGCGTGCTTGTTTACTGAATGTAAAAACTCCGGACATGTACATAATGAATGGTATAGAGACTGTGTAGTTTCGTTTTTGTAAGGGGAGAAGGAATTTAAAAAAATACAGAAAATGATCTTGATCCCTTAATTGGATAGAACCCGATTGCCTCCCAATTCTCAGGTACTATACAATCCAACTGGGTTTAGCTCTTCCCTTTAAATATAATAATATTGTAATAAATTTGTGTAGTATACAAGACTATTGAAATATATGCTGTGATTTTTAAGTGCTCCTGCACTCTGTAGGGTTCTCAAAGATTTATAGGAATGTTGTGGTTTTTGAAGTTGGAATTGTACCACCTGCACTCTGAAGAATAGAGTGGGAGGTAAATTGTCTGCACTCTGAAAAATGGGAGATGTTGCGGTTCTGGAGGTGTAGAGAAGAGTTCCTTCACTCTGAAGGATGGGTGGGGATGCAATTCTGTGGTTAGGAGGTACAGCGACTGCAGTCTGAGGGACGATTGGGTTCAGTGGATCATCAGTGAATTGTGATATCTCTTCACCTCTAAAAAAATAATACAAAGTTCATTATATTTCAGAAACACAATAATTCTCTATTATGTTGAAATGCATTCATTAACTGTATATTAACTTTACATAGTGTAAAGTTATTTTAGGCACTGGCATAGTTATAGTATGTATTAAGAGAGAGAGATAGATAGAGAGAGAGAGAGAGAGAGAGAGAGAGAGAGAGAGAGAAGAGAGAGAGAGAGAGAGAGAGAGAGAGAGAGAGAGAGCAGACCCCCCCACATTAAAGTTGAGTAAGCATCATCAGGTGGACTCGCCCACAGGTAAGGACGAGTGTCAGGTGATGATCAGTGTACAAGAAAGAGTATTGATCTATGAAGCACCTGGCCTTACTAACCCTCACTTTCTCCATCTCACTACTCAGATATTTTTCCCCTATATATTAACTATAACATTCCTCCAGGGAAAGAAATTAATCGGGCACGCAAGGCAGTTCCTCACCTCAGTCACTTGTATTCTTCCTGTACACACCTCAGGATATTTGCCGTGTATATTCTCCGGTTATTCGTGTATATCCTCAGTTAATAAATGGATATTCTGAGTTTATTCGCAGTGAAAACGCAGAGCTTATCCCATTGTTACCATTAAGAAAATACAAATCACGAAGGTGATTCAGTAATCGATGTTTTCACCTGGAAGTTTTCTAAACATCCATTCTGATAAAACTTTTCTGGTGTATACGATCTCCAGTCATTCTTATGCCATGCCTGCACGATCACCGATTAATCTCATGACACGCCTTGTGCTAAAGTGCCACGCCTTCTGCAGCAGACGTGGCTCCTGCGGCAGACATCGCTCCTGCGGCACACGTCTCTCTTCATATCTCACTCAGGTCACCAGTGCGTGTTCTTCCCGAATTCACATGCAGTATAATAATGACACTTATTGACTCTAGTGCCTTCAAGGGTAGGTGCCTTAATGCTGATGAAGGGCTCCTGATATATGGAATTGGAGCTACCCATCTTTATTTTAGATCAAATAAGACTACTTCTCAATCACCAGGATCTTCATGATCTCTATGGCTTTACCGCTTCCCCATAATAATAATAATAATATTCATAATAATAATATATTATTATGAATACTTCCTGATCGTAGGGTACATTCACCGAGGGGTCTTTATCTCTCAGTGTACCGAGAGATTGCTATAATCCTCTTTAAGGGATTTATTCCTTAGTGTTAGTGAGCCTTAATGAGTTACATAAAGCAAGCAGATTTCAAAGTGAACACGATAACAACTTCTCTATTAAAAGCTCTGTAACCAATTCCTAATTTCGTAACGTAGATAGACACTAGCTTTTGTACGGCATAGTTGGGATGGGGTTTTACCCAATGGCGAGTGAGTAGTAAAATGCCAGACCAAGGAGCTTTACGATTCACTCGCCATGGGTTTAAAACCCACACGTTTCGTGGTTTGTTTGCAATCCTGTTACGACGATTTCGTGAGTCGTAATGCAAATGTCTTCCTCGCCTGGCCTGGTGGCTAAAGCTCTCGCTTCACACGGCGAGGGCCTGGGTTCGATTCCCAGCCAGGATAGAAACATTGGGCGTGTTTCTTTACATTGTTGCCTATGTTCCCCATCAGTAAAATGGGTACCTGGGTGTTAGTCGACTGGTGTGAGTCGCATCCTGGGACACTGACCTAATCTGCCCGAAATGCTCAGCATAACAAGGGACTTTCTATATAGTAGTATGTCATTGATGTCAGCTAGGCCTGTATACCATGTACATGTACTTGTAGTAAATAAAGATATTATTATTATTATTATTATTATTATTATTATTATTATTACTATATCGTCTTCGCTACTGAGCATCATTCCAAGATTTATAAACCTTTCTCACTTCCCAGCTAATCTCTGTCCAAACTGTCATTGTCTTTCTCAGAAACCTCCTCCTGCATATTAGGTGAAAGCATTTGATCTATGCAGCTCAATTTTTCTAATTTATCCAACGAAAAGGTTTTTCTTGTTCAAACCAATCTTTGTAATTGACGTTTTATGCCAAGTGATATTTACACAAGGTTACGCAATTTCTCTGTGTCATGAAGACAAAGTCACAAGTTGTGGAACACTGTATTACTTAGACAATGTTTTGCTTTGTCTTCATGTAGTCTTTGAGCCATCCTAAACTTCACAACATACATTTAAAAAATAACCTGCACTTTAAAGAGGCACCTTTTGACGACGTTTCGGTCAGTACTCGACCATTTTCATTTCACAAATGAGTAGTTTCGTGACAATGGTACAGCGGAACGAAACGTTGTCATAAATTTCATCTCATTGGGTAAATTGCAAATTGCTCCATCCAACGCACTGTGATTTTTTTTTACACTTCGCTTCTAACATGATGCTAAATATTCTACATGACAACACAACCACAGTGCTCTCATGCTATTAGTGAAGATCTTACATTCATACAATAGGTCTTATACAGCTATAAAATTAGAAAAAAATGTGGTGACGAAAAAATAGCAACAATAATTTCTCTATAATTTTGTATTAATTCATGGAAAAGGATGCAACTGGAAATAAGAGGTGCTGCGGTAAAAATTTAAAAACTGCAGATGTTAGACCTGAAATATAACTCTGCTCATATAAATGTAAGTCTTTACTGGCAAACTGGTCATCACCCACACACTGGAGTGCTCCAGTGTGTGTGTGATGACCTTCCATCCCCCCCCAAATATAGGAGTAGACACATACACCTTCACATAAAAGAAACAACGACTTCGTGTGTCAGATCTCCAGCTATTCTCCCTCATTTCTCTTGTATGCATATATTGCATCACCATTCAACTAGTGTATCTCTTTCACCACTTACTACTTCACTCTATCTCACCCAGTTCTACCATGATCTATGAACTGATTTTCTACGTTATCTTGTGATACCCTATTAGCTTCGTATTTCTTACTCTATCTTCATGAGATAGAAAGAAATACGGTGAAAAGCTCTCGATCAAGAAAAATGAAAGTCCCATTTCATTTCTCGGATCGGATCTCACATTTCAAAGGCGAATAATGGACCATACGGGTTTAGCCCTTTAATGTGAATGCAATAATAATGTGGTCCTATCAAGTAAATGTCCTCTTAAGATAGTTGTTCCACCGCCTCCTCTTCTTTTTGGCTTCTTATATTATCATTGATCAAATGTAAAGCGTCGTTCAACTTGTGTTTACGGCTCATCCTAACAAATTTATTCCCCATTCTCAACGTTTTATTGCCTTTGACTTTTTTTTTGGAGTTTGTGTTCTTTATTTTCGACCATCTGTACCAGGTTGTAGAGTCGATAAAGAACTGTGTCTGGATCTGATACTCGAGCTAGCCCTGGTCCAACACGCTGCTGCATTCCATCTGATCAGAATTACAAAGTTTTGTGAGTATTCGCTACGCTGTTTTCTTATGGACGTTTCTGAGGTGAAAGTATTTGCTACGCATTAAAGGACATTTTTCTCTCTTTCATCGCAATCTACAATTGCCATTACACGCAGACTTCTTCCACATTTCTAAAGCCACATTTACATTTCTGCCTCGTCTGGTCCACTTACATAACTACCATTAAAATTGTCTCTCGTCTCGTTCATTCACATAAGGATTATAAAAACTGCCCTTCATATGGTCCACTCCCATAACAACTATTAAAATTGTCCCTCATCTAGTCCACTCGCATAACGACCGCTTCAATCGTTCCCCCGTTTGGTTCATTCCCGAAACGACCGTTACAGTCGTCCCTCGACTGGTTCATTTCCATAACGACCGTTACCGTTGTCCCTCGTCTTGTCCACTCCCACAAAATTTCACGTGTAGCCTTTTACATTTTATCGTCCTTTCTCATATTCGTCGTCACTGGTCTCTCTCCCTAATATAACCAGTTCTATCTCCTGATGTATTAGGTATCATGCATATGTACTAAAATATAATTCGCTGAGAACATTTCATCCCCAAAATAAAATATTTTGATCACTTGCATGTAAAATTTCCTTCCCATTTCAATATAGAGATTATTTTGCAAGAGGTAGTTAAATGTGGGTTGAGGTGACCGTAGAGTGTATAATTTACATTGTCGAAGGCTGTTTGTATTACGGGGGTGTTAACAGCATTTAAAACCTATCGACTATACTAGTGTCCTAAAGACTGTACTTCACCTGTTTACCATCAGTCAAGAATACTTTCATCCGTAAAATACGGATGAAAATAACCTCTTTATACGCAACGAGAATTATACGCAACGAGAATTATACACCTCTCGGTGATTATATCCTGTCTTTACTGCAGTTTGTTTCGGAAAACAAATGTTGTAGTGTGAGAAATGTGTTTGTTTTTGATGCAATGTTCATTTCATTAATGTAAGATGTGTTACGCACGGCTGCAAGTTAAGAACTGCTTATGTTAGCTAAGTTATGCTGATGACATTGTATTATTTTGTAAAAATATAAAGAAGAGTCTGCAGAAGAAGCGGGTGTGTTGAAAAGAGGACTGGAACGAAGGGAGAAAATGTGGAGAGGTAGGTAGAAGTTCTAGGAGTAACTGAAGAGGAAGATGAGTCTGTGGGGAAGAAGAGGAGCAAATAAGGAAAAGAGTGTGAAGAGGAAAGAAAAGGAATGTTAGGAGGGAGAGGAGAGTCTGAGAAAAAGAGAGGTTATGAGTAGGGGAGGAGTGTGTGAGGAAGAGGAGTTGTTAGGAGGGAGAGGAGTGCTTGACAAGAGGAGCCAGAGTTTATCAGGGAGAGGGGGTGAGGAGGGGAGCCAGGAGTATGTGAGAATATATCGCCTGGCTCACTCCCACAAAAATTCACACAAAATATTCACATTTTACTGCCCGCTTTCACAAGCATCTTTATTACTAGTCAACCTCTTACATGACCATAGGCGTCTTCTTGTCCATATATAACAATAAGTATTTGTGAGAAAAATTAATCCATAAATATATATTATAATAAAATACAGTGCTAAAATTATCTTCTATTTATTTAATAATAGTTAAGTGTAGTTTGACAATGTGTCATTGATAACAATTATCAATTTTCGTTACAAGAATCTCTTTCATTAACCTATATATATATATGTATGCTAGGAATTCGCAAGAGCAGGCGAAATATTCACAAACACTGATCTCTGGCCGACGGAGACTCGACCCTACGAACCTTGTGACAGGAACGCAGTGCTTTACCGACCGTACCACACTGGACCAATACCTTGGCATCAGCTCACGCTAGCCGTTGATCCAGGCACCCAGCTTTCAGGCAGGTGGCTTACAGCTTTTCATCTCATCCCTGCATGCATCGACACAACTAGAGATTTATACAATGCTAGGAATTCGCAAGAGCAGGCGAAATATTCACAAACACTGATATCTGGCCGACGGAGACTCGACCCTACGAACCTTGTGACAGGAACGCAGTGCTTTACCGACCGTACCACACTGGACCAATACCTTGGCATCCAGCCTGAAAGCTGGGTGCCTTGGATCAACGTCTAGCGTGAGCTGGATGCCAGGTATTGGTCCAGTGTGCGCTACATGCGTTCCGTCACAAGGTTCTAGTCGAGTCTCCTCGCAGAGATCAGTGTTTGTGAATATTTCGCCTGCTCTTGCAATTCTAGCATTGTATAAATCTCTAGTTGTGTCGATGCATGCAGGAGATGAAAGCTGTAAGCCACCTGCCTGAAGCGGGTGCCTGATCAACGTCTAGCTGAGCTGGATGCCAAGGTATGGTCCAGTGTGGTACGTCGTAAGCACTGCGTTCCTGTCAAAGGTTCGTAGGTCGAGTCTCCGTCGGCCAGAGATCAGTGTTTGTGAATATTTCGCCTCTCTGCAATTCCTAGCATTGTATAAATCTCTAGTTGTGTCGATGCATGCAGGGGATGAGATGAAAAGCTGTAAGCCACCTGCCTGAAAGCTGGGTGCCTTGGATCAACGTCTAGCGTGAGCTGGATGCCAAGGTATTGGTCCAGTGTGGTACGGTCGGTAAAGCACTGCGTTCCTGTCACAAGGTTCGTAGGGTCGAGTCTCCGTCGGCCAGAGATCAGTGTTTGTATATATATATGTATATATATATTTTGGGTTAAGTCTAGATGCTATTTATGTGATGCTTGTGTTATCAATGTTATGGTAATAATATTGTGCTTTCCTTGTGAAGAGAAGAAGTGGGTACTGTGTCGGGAGCGACTGTAGGGAAGTGTGGGGAAAGTGAATAAGAATATGTGGGGAGGAAGGGAGTGTATGTGTGTGTGTGGGGACCGTAGATGTACATCATCACTTCTTCCTGCCTCCACTTCATCAAAATTTACTTTTCTTCCCTACATGATGGCGAGAGGGGGGTCAGGGAGAGAGAGACAGAGAATGAATGAATAAGAATGAGCATATATTCGCACAACTACGAAAGTCTCTGTTGAATTTCGCAGCTGGAAATAGAAAGAAATATTACCAGAACAGGAATATACCTCCCTCGTATCATAGTGTATGAATATTTTACCAATTAAAAGCGAACCTCTTATTCAGGCCGACCTGAGCAACCTCCCGTCTGACATTTCAACAGACAAACTCCATCATAGTTTATGCTTTACGGAATTAAAATTTGATTTTAATTACTTCTTCTGTTTTACTACTAATGCTACTGCCAGTTCTACTACCACTTCTACTAGTGGTAGTAGTGGTACTACTGCTACTACTTCTACTACTACTGCTACTACTGCTACTACTACTGCTACTACTGCTACTACTGCTACTACTTCTACTACTACTGCTACTACTTCTATTACTACTGCTACTACTACTGCTACTACTACTTCTACTACTGCTACTACTACTACTTATACTGTTACTACTACTACTGCTACTACTACTACTGCTACTTCCGCTGTTGCTGCTACTATTACTACTACTATTAGTACTGATACTAATACTATTACTAATACTACTACTGCAACTTCTACTACTACTGCTACTACTGTTGCTACTACTACTACTACTACTACTGCTGCTGCTACTCCTACTACTACTACTACTACTACTACTACTGTTCCTGCTGCTGCTGCTAGAGCTGTATGACCAGTATGGGCCATTTACCGTGGTAGGGGAGGATAATGGAGATTCCCTGGAACAAGAGCCGATTACAGGCAATGCCAAAACGAATGACTATGGCACTCTGAAGGGAAAAAAATGAGTCTTAGTTAAGTGAAACTGAAATAGAGGCTAAACTGAGTCCCTACAATTTGTTTGTGGTTTTTAATGCTGGAAATCGGTGGGAGAGGAAAGAAGGGATATTTAAGTGGGTAATTCGGAGGCTCTAAAAAGAGAATTGAGGGATTTTTAGAAGGGATGTGTTGGATTTTAGGAAGGAAGCTGAGAGATTTTAAGAAGAGAGTGGGGGCTTTTTAGAAAGGGAGCTGATGAGGAGTAGGGAAATAGAAGAAGAGTATTGTGGGATTTTGAAAGGGAAGTTGTGGGATGTAAAGAAAGGAGTTATGGATTAGACAAATAGAGTTTTGGAATTTCATGAGTAACTTCTGGATTTTTAAGGAGTGTTGTGGAATTTTTAAAGAATTGTTGAGTGTTTTTTTTAAGAGAAGCATAGAAATAATTTCTTATGTAGAGTAAACGGGCTTCAATAAGAATAAATTTTAAGGATGACTAAACATATTTTAGGAGAATAATAAAGAGGGTAATATATGGAAAATAAGGAGATTTTAAAGTTCTATTAAAAGAATTATAAGAGTAAAGTGTTTATTAGCGAAGAGAAAAATTAAGGTCAAAGGAGAGAAAGTAAAGAATGGGAAATAATAAAGAAAAAAAAAGTAGGAGAATTTGTGGAAAATAAAAGGACATGAATATGAATATCAATTCGTAAGTTGAGATTATAAATACAGGAACTCAGTAGTGTAATGTATTTCGTGAGGCGCAAAATTCGTGTGGGTCTTTCAGCATTAGTGCTGGTGGAGGCTTGATATTAAATCTCCGAGTGTACAGAATGAAAGCAAAATATATTCATGAAATATATTTAAAGATTATGAGTTAGAGAAGTGCAGACGTAAGTTAGCAAAGTGATGATGCTAGTTTAGAGTAGGAAATTATACCTTAGAGTGCGAGAATTGTGAGTGTGTTAAAGTGGGATAGTGGAAAATAGAGAGATCGTGGTTTAGAGTAGGGAGATTGTGGTTTAGAGTGGGGAGATTGTGGTTTAGAGTAGGGAGATTGTGGTTTAGAGTAGGGAGATTGTGGTTTAGAGTAGGGAGATTGTAGTTTAGAGTAGGGAGACTGTGCTTTAGAGTGGGGAGACTGTGGTTTAGAGTGGGGAGACTGTGGTTTAGAGTGGGGAGACTGTGGTTTAGAGTGGGGAGACTGTGGTTTAGAGTGGGGAGACTGTGGTTTAGAGTGGGGAGACTGTGGTTTAGAGTGGGGAGACTGTGGTTTAGAGTGGGGAGACTGTGCTTTAGAGTGGGGAGACTGTGCTTTAGAGTGGGGAGACTGTGCTTTAGAGTGGGGAGACTGTGCTTTAGAGTGGGGAGACTGTGCTTTAGAGTGGGGAGACTGTGCTTTAGAGTGGGGAGACTGTGGTTTAGAGTGTGGAGACTGTGGTTTAGAGTAGGGAGATTGTGGTTTAGAGTAGGGAGATTGTGGTTTAGAGTAGGGAGATTTGCGGTTTAGAGTAGGGAGATTTGCAGTTTAGAGTAGGGAGACTGTGCTTTAGAGTGGGGAGACTGTGCTTTAGAGTGGGGAGACTGTGGTTTAGAGTGGGGAGACTGTGGTTTAGAGTGGAGAGACTGTGGTTTAGAGTGGGGAGACTGTAGTTTAGAGTGGGGAGACTGTGGTTTAGAGTGGGGAGACTGTGGTTTAGAGTGGGGAGACTGTGGTTTAGAGTGGGGAGACTGTGGTTTAGAGTGGGGAGACTGTGGTTTAGAGTGGAGAGACTGTGGTTTCGAATTAGGAACGCTATAATGTAGAGAGACGATGTTGGTTTAGACTTTAGAGCAGGAAAGAGGGAAATTTATAGTGGGTAGGGAAGGTGGAGGTTTAGATTAGGGATGGTGAGTTAGAATATTGGGAGATGTTGATTTCGTAGCGATGCGCTAAACCCGGTAAGGAAAGCATAGTAAAGAAAGCAGATATTAAATGGAAGGCACAGTAATAGTGATGAATTAAGGTTAATGTTGAAAGTAATGAAGAAGAGAATATTTCATGTTAATAATTTGGCAAATATAATGAGAAAAAGAAGAGAAACACATTGTAGAAGTGAATAGAGTGAGAGAGAGAGAGAGAGAGAGAGAGAGAGAGAGAGAGAGAGAGAGAGAGAGAGAGAGATGAGTGAGAGTGAGAGAGTGTAATACCGTCCTGATGCTTGCCGGCCTCTGCCCGGGTCGCCATTTAAGGGGATAGAGTGGCTGGCTGCTCGTCCCACAACGGAAAAGGTGGCGGTGGTAGTGGTGATAGTGGTGGTAGTAGTGTAGGAGGTGATGGTAATAGTGGTGGTAGTAGTGTAGGAGGTGATGGTGATAGTGGTGGTAGTAGTGTAGGTGGTAGTGGTGATAGTGGTGGTAGTAGTGTAGGAGGTGATGGTGATAGTGGTGGTAGTAGTGTAGGAGGTGATGGTAATAGTGGTGGTAGTAGTGTAGGTGGTGATGGTGATAATGGTGGTAGTAGTGTAGGAGGTGATGGTGATAGTGGTGGTAGTAGTGTAGGAGGTGATGGTGATAGTGGTGGTAGTAGTGTAGGTGCTGATGGTGATAGCGCTTGTAGTGGAGTTGTGGAGGTGGTGATGGTGATAGTGGTGGTAGTAGTGGAGGTGGTGATGGTGATAGTGGTGGTAGTAGTGTAGGTGCTGATGGTGATAGCGCTTGAAGTGGAGTTGGGGATGGTGATAGTGGTGGTAGTGGAGGTGATGATGGTAATAGTGGTGTTAGTAGTGGAGGTGGTGATGGTGCTAGTGGTGGTAGAGGTAGTGATAGTGGTGGTAGTAAAAGAGGTGGTGATAGTGATAAGATAAGATTTCTTCGGATTTTTAACCCCGGGGGGTTAGCCACCCAGGATAACCCAAGAAAGTCAGTGCGTCATCGAGGACTGGTTGTCTTATTTCCATTGGGGTCCTTAATCTTGGTCCCCAGAATGCGACCCACACCAGTCGGCTAACAAACCAGGTACCTATTTTGCTGCTAGGTGAACATGACAACAGGTGTAAGGAAACACGTCGAAATGTTTCCACCCGCCGGGAATCGAACCCAGGCCCTCCATGTGTGAAGCGAGAGCTCTAGCCACCAGAGGTGGTAGTGTAGGTGGTGATGATAGTGGTGGTGGTGATGGTGGCGGCGGGGATGATAGTGGTTGTGGTAGTAAGTGGAAGTGGCAAAACAACTGGTGATCGCGGAAGTGGTGGAGATGATGGTACTGGTAGTGGTTATAGTGGTGGAGATGATGGTACTGGTAGTGGTTATAGTGGTGGAGATGATGGTACTGGTAGTGGTTATAGTGGTGGAGTTGTAAGTATGATAAGTATTGTCTACGTAAATAAGAGTAGGACTGAAAAACACAGCTCAACATGTCACTGAAATTCAAGCTAAAAAAAAAAAAAAAATGGCAAAATATGTTTAAATTATAAATACGACAGCGATAATATCCATTGAATGACTAACAAAAAAAAATTCTAGCTAACGTAAATACTATCTATACAAATATTTCTAAGGAACTGATCACCATCTATCAACGATAAGTGACTGATCACCTAGAAGTTGTTCTCTATGTTAAAAGTCTTTGTATGAGACTGATGATGCTTGCTACGCGGGCGAAACGTCTCTTCAGTAACGACTTCCAGGTGCTGTGTATGTGCCCTCTTCATCAAACTATCCAGTAATATAAACCAGACGCAGGGATGAAAATATTTTATACCAGGTAAGACTTGATAGGTTGGCGGGGGTGAGGTTAGCAGTCATCCCAACCCACACAAGATAATATCAGTATTTAAATAACCTAATAAGTGTTAGAAATGCTACAATATAAAAAATGTAACATGTAATATTCATTTAAGTTTTGTACTTTCTACAGACAGTGATTTTTTAATATAGTTCACCCAGTGAGTAGAAGAGTGGGAGAAAGATAAAAAGGACGAGAAAGAGGGCGAGAGGGAAGTAGAGTAAAGAGAGAATGAGGAAGAAGAGGAGAACGCAACGTCAGTAGCTTAGGATACAGGGTATTGAAGAGAGACGGAAATGTAGGTACAGAGAGGAAGCCGATGGTTGAAGGAGGGAGGTCTAGAGGGAAAGGAAGGAGGAATGTTGGTAAAAAAATTAGTTCTGCTCTGTAAAGAAGAGATAAATGTGATGGACTAAGGCCTTCAGAAATTTAGACAGCGTTCCGGGAGGTTGGTTAAATATCTCGGGTTCGATCACCGGCTGGTCGCAATTGTCTTTAAAACTTTCAATTGTTCATATTTATTATTATTCAATGTTTTTCCATGTATCACCGATATGATAATGCAGAGAGTAGTGAGCATAACTATTTCAGAATTTATATTTAAATGTGTCATATATATATATGTCGTGCCGATTAGGTAAAACTTGCGATTTTGGCTTAAATAGCAACGCTCACCTTGCCATATAAGACAAGTGAAAATTTGTGTATCCATTAATTTCGCCAAAATCATTCTGAACATAACGAAAAAAATATATTTCATTGTGTTTGTTTATTATTAAATTAATGTTAACGTATCTAAAATATATTTAGTTGGGTTAGGCTAAATTAAATTGCGCTTGTTGTAATAAGGTTAGGTAGGTTTTCAAAGTTTCTCTTGGTACAAAATTATAAATTCTTACATTAACATAAATGAAAAAAAAATATATCTTTAAACGTATAAGAGAAAATTTTAGAAAGGACTTAATTTTAGATGAGTTCTTGCTAGTTGACCAGTTTTACCTAATCGGCACATAGTTATATATTTGTAGTTATATATTTGAATTTGCCGAGGATGAGCTCCAGCTCTTAATCTCGCCTCTTAACTAAAGACCAATTATTGTAAAAAGAACCCTATCACATTTATTTTTAAACTTATGTTTAGAGACCTTTTCAAGTGTTATTACACACTTTCTTCCATTTCTTAATCACTCTTAAATTGTAGAAATATTTCCGACCTCTCTAGTGGTTCAGTGTCTCTCTGGAATATTGGTTTTATGTATTTCTACCTTACGAGATTACTTAAATGTGTGTTTTAAAATATATACGACCCATTGAGACGAATTATCAATGTCATATATAAGACTTAACATTCTGACGAGGGTAGAAAATTACCCACATCACAACGTACAGTTAACAAAGACGACATAAGATAACAGTTAAAACAGAGCACTGTAGCTGGCTTTCTGGCCCATGCTAATCAAGTCAAACTCACACCCCACCATTCCCAGTCGTGAATCATCTCACTCTAACCCACTTGTGACAAGCCAAACAATTAATTACTCTGAAATATAAAAGTAGCAAATTCGTTTACAGACTGGCTAATCTTGTGTGACTTTATACATATAAATACTACGAGAAAGAAAACTTTACATATTTCTAAATAATACATGGCGGGTGATCGTTACATGTTAAGTAGATATATTTACATAAGTCATCGTTACGTGATCTAACATCGTAACATGTGTTAGCATCACATGTTGGGCCAGTAACTTCGTTAGCGTAGAGGAAGTGACGAGAAGTCAACCATAAATACAATTATGGAAAAATAATTAACCAATTAGCCAACCGATTAATTTCGAAAGTCGAAACGTTTTAATAGATGCCGGAAATAGGCCAGCGGAGTAAGGGAAACTCCGTGTGCACTGGTGATGTACAGGGAACCCACTTGTGCACTGGTGATGTACGGGGAACCCACTTGTGCATTAGCGGTGTACGGGAAAAACTATAGGAATCCTGAAACGCCTAGGGAATGGGAAGAAATTACATTTAATTCGAGAAAAGGGGAAGTAGGTCTCGTTACTTGGATCAAGAGGCATTCACTAAAATCACAGCCTTCGACTGCTATATAGAAAAATTAAAAAATCTGCATTAATATAATCAACCCAAACACGTCTTTAATATTAATGTTTTTTTTTTTAAAATAGATAATTGTCTACTTAAAAATATAACCGCTTATCATACCTTAACGTCAAGGGACGTTAACGTATGATAAGGTTCAAAATGAAAAATCATCGTTGCCGACCAAAGTGGTCTAGGAGACAGGACCAGGAGCTGGTTGAACCCCTGCAAACACAGATTGGTAAGCACACATATTAAAAAATGCGTCTTCAGATAGCTTCATCTACAGAAGAGGTAAAAAAAAAAATACAAAACGTAAGCAATACAAAAAGGTTAAATTACATAATGTGTGTACTACATGATGAAATTATCTTCTACGATTTTTTCCTCATACGCCCTCTATTTTATTCCTCAGGTAGGGACTTACTTCCAATCTATGCACGTTTTCTTCGTCAGCTGAAGAATTTAGTAGAGTTGGTTAGGAAATCTTTAAGGGGAACTTCTCTATATTTACTTTACTTTTCTTTATAGGCGTTTCCGGGAATTCATAACTAGACCCCACTTCGTAACTCGGGAAAATAAAATAGTGAAAATGATCTAATACACAATTTTCACATATACAACCTAGTGTATAATTGTTACTCTCGAATTCGGCATTAGCTTGATTCTCAGTTTTCCTTCACTTCACTCACCTCTTTACTATGAAGTTCTAACACCCCTTTAATTATTTGCCCTTCATTTATATCTAGAACAGGGATGATGCTCATAGGTTTTTGTGTCATTGTATCTAAATGATCTTTACGATTTTCATTAAAGTTTCAATAATTTGATTATCAAATAAACCCCAAGTTCTCATTAGTAACTATCACCTCCATTAAATAACTTAAATTATATCTGCGAAACTATTCAGTAAAGGTATCATTCTCCTACCAATGATCTCTTCTATTGGATTTCTTAATTCGAACAGGCAACTCTCATTCATATTAAAGAAAAATATATTAATATACTCCATGATGGAGATTTCAATGCGTCATAAGAAAGTGAACCAACACACGTTTTCACTTAAAAATCAACCATTCCACAATACTCTACTAAGGAGATTTAAACGCATCACTACAAAATGATCTCTCATTCAAATTAAAGGACAAATATTAATACTCCATAATGGAGATTTCAATGAGTCATAAGAAAGTGAACCAACACACGTTTTCACTATTAAAAATCAACCTTCCCGCAATACTCTACTGAGGAGATTTAAACGCATCATTACGAAATGATCCACCACTTATATTACTACAAATTTAAAGCAAGACTAATCACACAAGTAATATTTATTATAAATATATTAGATTCTTACGAAACAGGGATGGGGTCACTGGGTGACCATTTATGTGAATATACATAAATTAATTTGGCTGGATAGCTTCGCCATATCACCAGAGATGTATTCATCTTTATTTAGTAATTTTATTGAAATACAGAAGCGAAGAGTTATTTGGAGTAAATAGAAGAAAAGAAAATGAGAAGTCTTACTTGTGGGGCTTGTGTCTTGCACTTTGTGCACAAAACAACAATTTATATAATAAATGATTTACCAGATTTTTTTTGTAAATTTTATCGAAAATACATTACGATATGATCTGTTTATAATAATATACATTTATATGGAGTTTAAAATACCTTTAGAGAAAATAAGTGGTGGATCATTTTGTAATGATAGTGAAATCTCCTCTCTGTAGAGTATTAATAATATTTGTTTTTACTTCGATAGGAATTATGCAAATGTGATGGAATATTTGCGGGAGAAAGTTACCCCTACTGAATAGTCTCGCACTGCTGTTGTAATGGTGTCAGCACAAGATAGATACTATCCAGGGAGAAATCTATAATCACGGTTATAACTCAAATTATTTGATGGAGATAAGAGTTACTCATGAGAACTCGAGGGTGGTTGGAAATCAAATAAATGAAACTTTAATGAAAACCGTAAAAAATATTTAGAAACTATGACGCGAAAGCAGTCGAGCGTCAACCCTGTTCCAGATATAATTAAAGAAGAATTTTGAATGGATGTTAAAATCTCATTGTCCAGAGGTGAATGAAGAGAATGACAATCGAGCTAATGCCAAATTAGAGAGTAACAGTTGTACACCAGGTTGTATATACGAAAAGTGTATTTGGTAATGATCACTATTTTATTTTCCCAAGTTACGAACTAGGGTCTAATTATGAATTCCAGCAAACGTTCATAAAGAAAGGTAAAGTAAGTTTAGAGCACTTTCCCTTTAAAATTTCCTCCACCAACTCCACTAAATTCTTCAACTTGTGTTTGTTTATTATTAAATTATTGTAAAAGTATCTAAAATATATTTAGTTGGGTTAGGCTAAATTAAATTGCGCTTGTTATAATAAGGTTAGGTAAGTTTTCTAAGGTTCTTTTGGTTCAAAATTAATTTTTTTACATCAACATAAATGAAAAAAATGTCTTTAAACGTATAAAAGAAAATTTTAGAAAGGACTTAATTTTAGGTGAGTTCTTGCTAATTGACCAGTTTTACCTATTAGGCACGACATATATATGTGAACTAATGAAAACGAGGAAATGGACTGGATAGTAAAGGAAGTGGGAGAGGAAGGTGTGTGAGATCTTGTTCCAAGGAATTGGAGCTGGGATGTAGGAGATCTTGATCCAAGAAATTGGAGCACTGGTGAAGAGGGTACGTAGTGTGGAGTGATGGTAGAGGAGAGGGGATGGAGTGAATTAGGCTGTGGATGGTCTTAGGTGGTAGGGAAAGATAGGATGATCTTGAAACGAAGTTTTGAAGCTAAGTTGGTCTAGGAGCTAGAGCATGGACCGAAAAGGTAGCTACTTTGGGAAAACACCTATTTGTATTCTCCTATTTGTGATTGTAGGGGTCGATACATAGCTCCTGATCCCGCCTCTTCACTGATCGCTACTAGGTCCTCTCTCTCCCTGCTCCATGAGCTTTATCACACCTCGTCTTAAAACTATGTATGGTTCCTGCCTCTACTACGTCACTTGCCAGACTATTCCACTTCCTGACAGCTCTATGACTAAAGAAACACTTAATAACATCTCTCTGACTCATCTGAGTCTTCAATTGTTTCTGTGTCCTATCTCAGGAACATCCTGTCTCTGTCTACCTTGTCAATTCCAGCAGAATTAAGTATGTCGTTATTATGTCTCCCCTAACCCTCCTGTTCTCCAGTGTCGTCAGGCCGACGACACTGGAGAACAGTGTGTGTGTGTGTGTGTTTGAGAGTGCCTCTTTGCTTGTGTTTGTGAGGGAGCTGAGCTGGTTGCATGGGAGCTTCTGAGAGGCATAATCCAGGATGAGAGGCAGCAGGAGTCGTCCGGTATTAGTCAGTGCCGTCTTCCCCAGACCCGGCGCCCTCCTGGGAGGAAGATAAGAAATCTAAAAAGAACTCTGGTGGCGGGAAAACAAGAGAGCAGTAAGAACAACTGTTCCTTCACTAAGGACAACCTAAGTCTGCTTCAGGAGTGAAAGCAAGGCGGAGGAAGGGCCAGCTCATTCAATGGGCAAAGTATCCAAGGTCTTAGAAAAAATCTGAAACCCTATAAAATCTTATGAGTTAAAAGTATGAAAAAACTGCCAGGTCAAGCTTAGCAGTTTGCTTTAACTGAATCACTTGCATTGTTTGCAACGTATTGTTCCAATTTGGCTCATTGTATATAATGCGAATATTTAGTTATGTATTATCACTGAAAGCTTACGACGACGTGAACAGGTTGAACTTTAAAAGTTATATATACTTAAGTAACTCAGATATTACAGGAAAAAATAGACGTTTCGGTATGTATTGAGCCATTATTTAGTCTGAAGCTTCCAGGTAATATATATATATATATATATATATATATATATATATATATATATATATATATATATATATATATATATATATAGAGCCACCGAGAACCGACATGTTGTAAAGGTCATATAACTTAAATTTAACAAGAGAGTATATATAATGAAAGATTTTATATAACGTTGCCTGGCAAAGGAGTTAATAAAGAAAACAGTTTTTAGCACAATTTTTAATAGTCTAGAGGGATTATGTTTATTACACCAGAGCTGGGATTAGGAGAAGGAGGAGGATGGGCCTCCCACTATGTGGAATCCCCGACGGATATTTCAGATACATATAAACTTTTCTTTAATATTTATTCACTGGGGAGCGCTTAATTCGTAGTAGCTCATGGGGAACGAAAGAAAGTCACTTTATATCCGAGGAAGGGAAAGACAACCTCAGTTCTTTTGGATCAAGAGCCCTTCACCATAATCAAGGTTCTTCGCTTGAAGGTAAATAAACTTATTCTCAGAGAAAAGATAACCCTGTTGTCTGGTCTTTTGAGATCAATTGTAGGTTGCCAATGGTCTAGGATGGACCCCATTTAAAAAGTTTTCTTTTTAAATGCAGTTTATTTGTGACTTTCAATCTCTTACAAAGAAAGCAACCATCTGAGCCTCTGGCTTCCTGATACATGGAACAGATAAGCATAATTATACTCCGAGCGAATGAATACTGAACGAAACAGATAAAGACTTTTGCTATTACCAAGAACGATTACTACTGCAAAGAACTGACGAATTTTCTCCTCCCTTATATTAAGAGTGATGCTGCTGCCAAGACTGGCGTACGTATGCCTGTCTTATACCAAGAGTGCTGCTACTGCCAAAATTAGACAACATATACCTGTCATGCCCCAAATGAGCGTCACGTCTCCTAAGACTGGCGAAAAAATGTCTATCTTGTACCAAAAGTTCTGCTACTATCAAAACTAGCGAACATACACCTGTCTTGTACAAAGTGAGTGTCACTTTAAAGACTGGCGAGCATATGCCTATCTTGTACAAACAGCGCTGCTTCTGCGGCTAAGACTCATATTATTTGAGGTATAGAATAGAACAACTTCATAAATAAGACAAATGTGCAACACTTGCGTATGTTTAACACTGGAGACAGGCGAAGAGGCGGAGAATTTTTGTTTTACAAATTCTTCCCTTTATTGGGATGGGGTAGGGAGACTACTTGATGCTAAAGAAGGGTTCTTGTCCCAATTAATTGGAGCTACCCTTCTTTTCCAAAGATCAAACCAGAGTTTTCCCTCACACCTCTCATTTCTCAGGCGCTGCATAACCATTACTGGAAAATCCATTTTGCATGAATACAATAATGTCAATCTATATTCTTCACCAACGTTAACTGAGATGATCTTTCACGTGTGCGTTACCTGACTGTACTCACCGAGTCACCCTCTCATAATATACCAAAGTGCGTTGAACAAAAGTCATGTCCAGCGCCTGGGTATCTTTATTCCCAAGACGTTTCGCCTACACGGAAGGCTTTATCTGTCAAGTACAGAAGCGATATACTGGGGACACTGGAATGTGCGAGGAGCTAATTTTAACGTGGTCATTTCCTGAGTCTTGAAGATTTGAAAGGTATTTTGTTTAGCGTCTGTATTCGATTACAATGCCGGAACTTCCGTTCAGATCCTACACACCATACTTATGCAACAAACCACTCCCTCCGCACACCCTTTCTCACCTCACACCTCATACACAAACTCAAACATACTGCATTTGTATCACTACCTAACAAACTAGAGGCACCATGCAAAAGGTGAAATAAGATTAAAAAAAGAAACAGAGGCATTAGCACATGAAATCAGCACATATAGTTAAAATAAATTAAAATGCTGGCAAATGTGGAATGATGGAAACAATGGTGAGATAGAATAATGAAATAAAGGATATAATTAGTGTAATTGGAAACTAAGCAGAAAAGAGGGAGAAGACTCGATCAGAGGAGGTAGAAGAATTTAGATTGAGAGATAAAAAGGCTAAGAGAAGAAAATATAGGTTACGGAGAGATGTGAGAAAGCAGAGACTAGAAACAGAAAGCATGGAAACTCAGAAACATATGGAGAACTGCTGAAGCAAGTAGGATTCAGGCTATGGATTACCTAATGCACAAGAGGAAAATAAAGTAAAGAACGAGAAAGAGGAGATGAATGACAAAGAAGCCTGACAGTTTTCTTTATGTTAAAAGCAATAGGGAAAAGGAAAGTATACCTTCAGAACGAAGGAAGAAAAGATGATTTATAGCATGGTGACATAAATGAGAGCAAGGAATGAAATAGAAAAAAAAGCAACATATTTTTGAGCTCTTCGAAAATATGTAAAGATCAAGAGACATTCATGAAGACTACATACTGTGAACACATTAGCATGAAGCCTCATTTTGTGAAAAAATCGATCCTAGGAGGACTACACTTTGAAGGGTGCATATGGTTTGCGGCCAGAATGGTTCTAGAGTTGGAAGGAGTATATTTTGAGGAAAGACTAAAGGAATTAAATCTGTCTACCCTAGAAAAGAGATGGACAAGGGGTTGGCATGAATACGACGCATAGAATACTCAGAGGAAATGATAAAGAATATAGAGTAGAATATGGAGTGGCCTGTCCCGGAGATGGAGTGAGCTAATCCGAATGTGGAATGACCTCAACTAGATGTGGAATTAATCCATACTAAAAGCAATATGAACGTCAATAGCAAAGAGATCAGTCGGGAGATAATTACCCCCTCCCCCCCAAAAAAAAAGGATTTAGAGTGAGCGTATAAATGTTGAAGAGAATTCAAACCCTTTTTTTCAGGAGTTAAATTCCTCTTCAACTGATACCCTAAAGCGTGGCGATAGTTTCTAAGCTCATAAACGTTGTTGAATACTCTTGATTAGGCAAAATATGCATTAAAGTACTGACAAAAAACGTTTAAGTGAAATCTAATTTCATAGTAATTCTGTCAGATACGTCTGTATTACCAAGAGTTTTAAGTACGTTTTCAATGGAACATTATTGAAAGGGACAATTCACTTGATGATACTGAAGAGCTCTTGATTCAAGGAATAGGAGATATCCTCTCCTTCCCCGAATCAAGCATGATTATCTACCAATCCACATGCGCTGTATGACACATTCGGATTTTGTACTACCAAGGGAATATCATAGTAATATTAACAGGCAGAAACAACAAAGAGAGAATAATGAAGATAGTTCAGAATGGTGAGAAAGACACTGTTACGGTGTTTCGTACATGATTGGTCTTTACTTGAACGATATTTACTATATTTTGTTATATAAAGGTTTCTTGCTGGGTTTCGGCTTAGACCATCGCTCATCTACTTATTCAGAGAGACGCAGCATCTCAGAGATTCAACAGACAATGCCGTTATAAAATAGGTTCACTTGAGAACACCGCTGGAGGTGACTTAACACTGCAGAAAAAGCAGACTTTTAAAGGAGGATACGATCATCAGAGTGAGTGAAGAGAAAGATCACCGACAAGAGATTTAGCATAGTTCCAGCTGGTTGGTAGGGGTAACACCAATATGCAAAACAAGCCTTTGTGTGGACATCGTCGTATTATATACAGATCGAAATTTTTAAGGAATTTTTTTTTTTACAATAATCTAATGGGGGGGGGGAGTGTTAAGCTGTTGTTAAGTATTTTATCTCAGCCTGAAAGTGTTAATTTGTCTAAAGTGTTTTGTTCATGTTCATAGCTTTCATTGTTTATTAATTTTGTCTAAATTTTATTGTTTATTTTTGTTGTTGTTGCTAGGAGCACTGAGTGAACTACATGGCCAAAGTGCACTGTAAATATCACAGCTATTATTTGATACTTACGCTCTAAGTAGCAATAATATCACAGCTATTATTGCTACTTCAAGCGTAATTCTGTCCAAATCAAGAATTGGCTTACATACATGAGTCTCGTTCAACTAGTGTTAGCAGCAGAAAAACTTATCAGACTGTATCACAGCCACACATAGCACAGAAGGCCAACTTCAGGTCAAAACACTGCTAAAACATTAGTTTCATTAAATAGTCAGGTTCAGAGAGAAATTCACCTGAGAGAACTGGTTTCAGAGAGGTGGAAATAAATGTCAGTATGAGATAGACTCAGCGGGGATATCTAATATTCAACACGTGATGTTGAAAGTGCCAGCATCACAAAAAATCAATAGACAGTGCTAAAACACACAATCAGTAGATAAATGGGTATCATCAGAATGGAACGAGAGAGAACGCAGAATCATGCAAACAGAAATGAAAGCATCTCACACAGAGGGTACAGCAGCATCAGAGGAGATAGCATCACAGAGTAGCATCACACAGAGAAGATAGCAGCATCACAGAGCAGCATCACACAGAGAAGATAGCAGCATCACAGAGCAGCATCACACAAAGAAGATAGCAGCATCACAGAGTTGAAAGAGCAGCACCACACAGGAGAGAGCAGCATTACACAGAGGAAAGAGCAGCATCACACAGAGGAAAGAGCAGCATCACACAGAGGAAAGAGCGGCTTCACACAGAAGAAAGAGCAGCTTCACACAGAGGAGAGAGCAGCATTACACAGTGGAGAGAGAAGCATTACACAGAGGAGAGAATAGCCTCACACAGAGGAGAGAGCAGCATTACACAGTGGAGAGAGAAGCATTACACAGAGGAGAGAATAGCCTCACACAGAGGAGAGAGCAGCATTACACAGAGGAAATAGCAGCATTACACAGAGGAAAGAGCACCATTACACAGAGGAAAGAGCAGCATTACACAGAGAAAAGAGCAGCATTACACAGAGGAAAGAGCAGCATTACACAGAGGAAAGAGCAGCATTACACAGAGGAAAGAGCAGCATTACACAGAGGAAAGAGCAGCATTACACAGAGGAAAGAGCAGCATTACACAGAGGAAAGAGCAGCATTACACAGAGGAAAGAGCAGCATTACACAGAGGAAAGAGCAGCATTACACAGAGGAAAGAGCAGCATTACACAGAGGAAAGAGCAGCATTACACAGAGGAAAGAGCAGCATTACACAGAGGAGAGCAGCAGGAACATCAGACTGGCGGCTCCTTCGGGAGTCGTCGATGTAGGAAAATTAACGAGGTGGGAAATGAGTGAGGTGTTGACGGGAGGAATGGGAGATGTGTTCTCACCTCTGTCATTACCACGTCTAGAGCCCCCACGTCTGTCTGTCTCTCTCTCTCTCTCTCTCTCTCTCTCTCTCTCTCTCTCTCTCTCTCTCTCTCTCTCTCTCTCTCTCTCTCTCTCTCTCTCTCTCTCTCTCTCTCTCTCTCTCTCTCTCTCTCTCTCTCTCTCTCTCTCTCTCTCTCTCTCTCTCTCTCTCTCTTTTCTCTTTGACCTTAATGGATGATGCAATAATAATGGAGAGTACAGATTTAAGAGAATAAAATATTTACAGACTCGACAGCAATGGAAGGATTAAGTAAGGAGACAGGTAAGTAAGTCTCTTTACACCTGTTGCCTCTGTTCACCTAACAGTGAATAGGTACATGGGTGTTACCTGACTGTTTTGGTCACATATTGTGGACGAAAGTATAGCTGAAACAAGGCCGATGTTGGATAATAGCTCTCTGCCCATAAAGAAAGTACAGTAAACCAATGGTACGAAGCTGGGAGACTGGGAAAGAGGACCGAAGATAAAGTTCTCTCAACTTTTAAAAATGCCTCACCGAAATATTAAAAAAAAAAAAAAAAACATTATCCCAATGCTTTTCCCTAATTCATACATAAGTAACAGTATAAGCCAAACTATCTTAAACTCACATTTACAACTTATTCTTGAGTACAAAGGATCAGTGTTAAATCCTAACCTAATAAAACACAAAGGGAATCTCAACACAATTCAAAGGAGTGCATCCACTCTGGTGCCTGAAGGGAATGAGATACTTAGAAAGAACGAAAGAATTCTAGTTTTACCGTCTCGAGATTAGCGACGAACAGGAGAGGATATGACCACTACATGCATGATACTCAGGGAGGAAGACAGGGTACACTTCATACAGGGGTTAAGAAATATATATGAGAGAGATAATTCACTTCAGTCGGTCGAAAGCAAATTACACATACACGTCTCTAAGATGCCACAAACATATGCTCAGACACTCTCGCTCGCTCGCGCGTGCGCGCACACAAAGCCTCATATAATTAAATATGAAAACTAAAATAGGGACGAGCTTGAAAGCAAAATATGCGAAGTTGGGATATATACGGAACAGAGAGAGAGAGAGAGAGAGAGAGAGAGAGAGAGAGAGAGAGAGAGAGAGAGAGAGAGAGAGAGAGAGAGAGAGAGAGAGAGAAAGGTAACATTCGTAAGAAAATAAAAAAAAATGGGGGACAATAGGAGTTTGGAGCGAGGAGAGGAACAGGGCGAGGCAGAATTTGATTGCATTCTGAGTGCGAATTGGAATGAAAACAAAATACCTTCTCTAGATAGGATTTCACAACTGAAAAGAGGCAGAAAGACAAAGAGAGAGAGACAGAGAGAGCGAGAGAGAGACAGAGGCCAGCACACAATACGACAGAGTTAAAGAAGAAGAAATTATTTAAAGATAGTCACTGAGGACTCTCCACTTCTAGCAAGACAGTAAGTCCACCGAAACTTCAAGTTTATAACCCAAGTTATAGTAAGCTAACTCTTCATATGGGGTACCTTGATGCTGGTGAGGGGGCTTTTGATTTGAGAAATTTGAGTTACACTTCCCAATGAAGAGGACAGTAGAAAATCCCTTCATTATTATTATTATTATTATTATTATTATTATTATTATTATTATTATTATTATTATTATTATTATTATTATTATTATTATTATTATTATTATTATTATAATAATAGTAATTATCAAATTTAGTGCTAAATCCGTAAGAGTCATAGAGTCTGTTCAGATTCTGTGGCCCAACAACTAAAGAAGTTCCGTGCCGCTGGTGTCTGCCAAAATATTTTTGAAAGTGACAATATTCTGGGCTACTTCAACAATAACATGATCAAGAGGCTAATAAACACTACGTTAGCATCATCGACTACGACAGCTCTGTCTACAATAGTGTCTCCATCAGAGAACCAAACAACATTCCTCTTGTAAGTCGCATCTGCTCTAAGATCATTTATCATTTTCATATCACTTTAACTTTGTGATTCGATCTAGGAATATTCTTAAGTATTTGCTAAAAAGGTTTTATTACATCCCTATCGCAGTGTATTATAAAAATGTATTATTTGAGAGTCTGTGATTTATGGTTATTTCTTTAATGAAACTATTAGAATGTATCACTTTTGTATTTTGACAGTGAAGTTACAATTTATGAGCTCTGGAAATTGTCAACAGTGTTCTTGGCGGCATAGAATAGAACTATTTAAAAGTCACATAGCAATAATTACATCAAAATAAACAGAAAACATATAATTGGCAAAAAAAAAAAATCAATAGCAGACGGAAATCTTCATATAATATGCAATAATAATTATTATTATTATAATGTAATAATAATATAAATATTCTTCATTTTTACATTCAATTCAAAAGAGAAAAGGAAGTGTGTCGTATACTTCCAGATGCTTTTCAGCTCGTAAAGAATTATACCAAGGAGATTTGACGAGAAAGAAATGTTGAAGGATTGGAAAAGCGTTGCAGGTGTTTCAGGGAAGTAAAATTGTGAGTGTGTGGATATTGCAGCAAAACTAAGCGAGAAGAATTTACGTCCTCTGTCTTACAACAGACTGGTGAGCATTAGCAAACTCTAGGAAAATGCCACGTAAAAGAATTATATATATATATATATATATATATATATATATATATATATATATATATATATATATATATATATATATATATATATATATATATATATATATATATACTGGTTTAGAATTTTCATATATCAACTAAAAATATATTTCATTTATTAATATTAACGTGATAAAATAATTATAAATAATAAAGATATCAATTGCAAGTGATTATAAACGCAAATGTTAATTAGAATAAAATTATGTATTGAGAATTTTTTAACTGGGACTTCACACGAAAACAAGGCTGTGGAAAGT
>WNWK01000339.1:495000-515000 GCA_009830355.1 Cherax destructor | reverse complement strand
ACACACACTGCGAGACATATACCTAAGTAAGGGTGTATTGCGGTGTATTTTCGTGCCACTACGAAAAGTCGGTCTCTTGGAAATGAGTTTGATATTCTGATCTGCATGTAAGGACTCGTTCTTAGGGACATATATAAGCACGGATACATTTGTGTTATGTGGATAATAAACTGTACATAGGGTCTACGTCTAGTGGAAATTATGATGATCCATAACCGCGGAGAAGTATATAAAAAACATATAAATATTAAATCAATATTCCAGTGAAGATAATGAATCTCCTCCAGCTTCTTAGAAGACGCCTGGGAACCGAAAGTGTAATTGTGATCTTTTTTTCTGGATGGCCACGCTCAGACGCTGGAACAGGAATGTGGCAGCTCTGTGTCGATGAGCGTGGAATTCCATTCTTTAAGAAAGCCTGTTGCACGTTACTTCAGGGTGCAAAGGTCTCTTACCCTCCTGGGACAGAGGTACCAGTGGTCTAAGTTTCCATATTTACAGAGTTCAAATTCTTTCTTATGATCTGCAGTACTGGGCTCTTTTTGACCAGCACTAAAGCGAATATAGATATAAGCCAGTGTCAATACGCAGGTTGAGTCCCACACCACAAGTCTAAAATTCTTCCAGGGAAGGACTGTGATCCCATCAGGACTGTTAGTCCAAAGCATACTGTATGTGGCTGGTTTGTCAAGTGTCTCATTAAAATGCGATGGCGTGTTTCGTAGAGAACTTGTCTTTCATTTGACACAACATCATTTCTCTTCTTGAAAAAATAACACTTTGGTGTGTTACCAGTTTTTATTTCGTTGATTAAAGAGGACATGAACTAGACTTTGCCCAGTGCTGTATCACTGTGAGTTGGTTGCTTTAAATATATAGCACTTAAATCGTAGTAGTGACCTGTTCAAGTTTCATTAGCTTGCGGGTACAATTAAGTAATTACAAAAAGGTAATGACACACAAAGTACGATCAATCATGCTAAGTAACCTGGGAAGGTGTATAATTTTGCAGTGAGACTAGTGCCAGAACTAAGAGGAATGAGCTATTAGGAGAGACTTCAGGAACTGAATCTGACAACTTTACACGACAGGAAAACCAATAGATCACACAGGTTTACATAATTAAAGAACTTGATTGTGTGAACAATGATATATTATGACTCACGAAGTCGTAATGGGACGATTGCAATCGTGTCATTGCGATTTCGTGAATCATGATGACGGCTTTGAGGGGACTTGAGCTAGAGTTCGTCACGGCCACGCTAGCGGGAAATTCGTCTGTAAAAACTTCCATTTGTGGTGACAGTGGTACCTATACTAACCTTCCTATGGTGTATGAATATACTAGTTGGATAAATCTTATTCTAGCCAGCTAGTCCAGTGGCTAACGCGTCGGTCTGGAGTTTTATGACTATCTAACGGTGATTTAGACCTCGCCCGTAGTATGTTTTTTTTAAGGATATATTATTCAAGGAAGAGGAAACGGGTACACAAGTGCACAGACTGATAGTTCAAGACAGATGAGTCAGCGATATCATTCGGTATTTCAACAGTTTTAGGTCGGTTTGGAAGTTGAATGATCTGCATGAAGAGGTATTGGAGGTATGTTCGATACATAGTTGAACGAATAGGTATAGGGTCTACAAGGCTAGGAGGGAGTAAGTAAAGCAAGCTACAAGCTAAGAGGCAAAGCCAGGAGCCGAGTCTTAATCCATACAACCACAAGGTGGTTGACGAGTACACACACACACACACAGAAGAGGATGAGATTAGAAGATTGGAGGCCTTAGAATGAGCACCACCCGAGAAGAAAGAAATTCTCAGAATGTAAAGAAAAGAAAAGAACATTGGGGTGGACTTCACAGAAACCTTCTACGTTGGACCCACATAAACAGAATAGTACTTTCGGAATATGCAAAGTTGGCAAAAATAAGAACAGCCATCAGGAGGCATTCAGTTTATCGTACACGGCATAAGTAAGACCGGTACTGGAGTATGAGGCGCCAGCATAGAACTTCTCTCGTCAGTTTGATTATCCACTGAAACGGCTAGTTTATTGTGCACCCCATATCCATCCTGTGGAAAAACATATGGATACACGAAAGGTCCCTAAATGATTTACAGGAGTACATCTGCAATGATATCAACAGTTCACTTATCTGTTATAAGCAAATTTAGGAAATTTGCTTAATATATTTGTTATCTTAATTTTATTAATAATATATCTTGACATGTCACATAGGTTATTATATTATCTCTATATTCTTTAATAAAAGGACACTTAAGCACATAGTGTTAAAGACAGTAAGTATAAAAATAATCATTAGAAAGTTGAAAGATTTACTAGAAGGTTAATACGAGAACTACGAGAGCTCATTTACGATCATAGGTTAAGAGTGCTAGATATTGGATTACTAGAAAACTCTAAAAAAGAGGAGACCTGATCAGAAATTATTAGACATTCAGAGGCGCAAAGTTAATATAGACAAATTATTTGTAATTTTAGGAGAGAACAATTGCACATACGTGGATAGCAAAGGTTTATATGTGTCAGAGTGTTATAAGAAAGAGTATCTTTATTGTCACGGCAGTAAACAAATGGAATGTATAATGAATTTATGAAGTGTAGGCAAAATCAATACATGGAATCAAAAGTAAATAGAACAAAGCTCAGAAGGGTAGAGAGTAAGTCACAATAGAAATGCAAAATGTGGGGGCCTAAGAATTAGAGCTCAACCCGCCCAGACACAAGAACGTCGATATAAAAACTAGCTGAATATACATGCAAATATGTCAGTAGATCAACGTGATTTTTTACATACGTGAGGTTGATATCTGTTACTTCAATGTTAAATGCGATATTGAACATGATTATTTTATATTGTCTATGCAGGCAGTGGTGGACAGCTGTAATTTATTCTTTCGATGGTTAGTTTTATTTTCCATTCGATTTCATCTTCCTCTCGGGAGATAAATAATCTAAAGCTCTTAGTTTTATACCTGTGCATCATTGAGCTTGACACAACCTGAGCAAAATCCGGGAGGAGTTGCACAGGGCGGGGCTGACGAAGGGCAGCGGCGGCGCGTGAGCGGGGCTCCAGCAGGAGCATGTGCGACTGAGCAGAACCTGGCAGCCAGCAGCAGCAGACTGGAGGCGGGTTTAGTGTCTCTCCGGCAGGTAGTGGAGACGGAGCGACAGGGTGAACACGGTGGCTGCTTACTGCAGGAGTAAGCTTCTGGCGACGCCACTACCCTCGCTGCCACCCCCACTCCTGCTGCCGTACTGCCCATAACTGTTCTTGTTGTTGCACCTACCGTAACCCCTAAAACCCATATATTTTTTTTTTCGTATTATCAACTCGTAAAAAATTTGCATTTTTTTTTCTGAGAGTTCTACAGTTGATGTGGTAACTTCTGTAACCAAAGTGCATTGTTAAAGTTTTTTAAATACACGTTTGAGTCAAGTGTGTATCTTACAACTATTTTTGCATTACACACACAAACATATATATATGTATATAGATATAAATATATATATATACCAAATAAAGTTTGTATTTTGTAAAACGACATGTTTTGATACTGTAGATAGGCATTCGTCAAGTGCCTGAGAGGTGAGATACTCTAGTGTTAAGATAGTGCGGTGGTGACAAGACTTGGGGAAAGACTGAAAGCTCCACCATGCTTCTGGACGCTTTCCTGGATCTATCTCTGTGTCTCCTAGTACTATATGGCCCCACTCATGTTCTGGCAGCAGAGGAAGGTGAGTCTTCATGCTCACATTCATCATACACATAAATTATCCACTTGCACTTAGTACTGCATGTTTCTATATTGATTTTCCTTCCATGCAAGAGCATGAATGCTCTTGCTAGATCTTAGAGAAGTATAATTTTTACTATTAAAATTAATATAAATTTTTCTAAGAGGATGCCATTTTTTCGAGGAGAAAGATGGGGGAATGAAGGGAAAGGTGAGGGTTAGGTCTTGATGCCTGTGAAGAGCTTCTGATCGAAGGAAATGTAGATGCCCGTCCTGAGATCGAATCTGGTTGCCTCCCATTCCCCAGGATGACCTTGACGACCTAAGCGCTTTCCCACGAACGTAATAACAATCAGCAATCTCCCATCGCAATTCGTGAGTATGGGTAGGGGTCGTCCTCGAAAAGGTTTGGAGGGAGAGGGTAAAGGAGGATTTGTAGGCGAGGGGCTTGGGCTTCCAGCAAGCATGTGTGAGCGTTTTAGATAGGAGTGAATGGAGACGAATGGTTTTAGGGACCTGACGAGCTGTTGGAGTGTGAGGAGGGTAATATTTAGTGACGGGATTCAGGGAAAGGCTACCCGGTTAGCCGGACTTGAGTCCTGGAAATGGGAAGCACAATGCCTGCACTTTAAAGGATGAGTTTGGGATATTGGCAGTTTGGAGTGACTTCTAAACTGTCGTATCTGAGCGCCTCTGTAAAGACAGTGATTATGAATGGGTGATGGTGAAAGTGTTTAATGATGAAAGTATTTTCATTCTTTTTTGGGTTTTTTCTTTCTCTTTGGGTCACCCTGCCTCGGTGGGAAACAGCCGACGTGTTAAATATATATATATATATATATATATATATATATATATATATATATATATATATATATATATATATATATATATATATATATCATTGTGTTTGTTTATTATTAAATTATTGTAAACTTATCTAAAATATATTTAGTTGGATTAGGCTAAAATTGCGCTTGTTATAATAAGGTTAGGTAAGTTTTCTAAGGTTCTTTTGGTACAAAATTCTTAGTTTTTAAATTAACATAAATTAAAAATATATATATTTAAACGTATAAGAGAAAAATTTAGAAAGGGCTTAATTTTCAATGAGTTCTTGCTAGTTGACCAGTTTTACCTATTCGGCACGATATATATATATATATATATATATATATATATATATATATATATATATATATATATATATATATATATATATATATATATATATTCTAAGCAAAAAAATTAAGCTAATTCAATGCAAATGTAAAGTCCAGTAGCCAAAAATACGACGCAATTATAAGACAATTTTCCTTTTGTCGGGCAATAAAAATTCCATCTTTTCCACTCTGACCGCAATAAAAGTTCAATTCTTTACGCTTTTCAGGCAATAAAAGTCATTTTTTTCCCCCTCGCCTCGTAAGATAGGTCTAGTTAAGTTTCATAATTAATTTTTACACTTCCAGATAATTTTAGCCGAAGAACCACAGCTATGTGTAGCAATTTAATATATGTAAACTGCATAAGCATCTGACGTACCTCTTCACACTTAGGTAAAGCAGTAGGTGTGTATATATGTTGCATCACCTTTTTTAGGCTGTGGAAGAAAGCCTTAATGGTGAGCCGAAATATATAGTAATCATTTGATATCCAGTTTTTTGTCACCATATAATTTCGCTTATGCAGTTTACATATATTAAATTGCTACACATAGCTGTGGTTCTTCGGCTAAAATTATCTGGAAGTGTAAAAATTAATTATGAAACTCAACTAGACCTATCTTACGAGGCGAGGGGGAAAAAAAATGACTTTTATTGCCTGAAAAGCGTAAAGAATTGAACTTTTATTGCGGTCAGAGTGGAAAAGATGGAATTTTTATTGCCCGACAAAAGGAAAATTGTCTTAGGCTTTCTTCCACAGCCTAAAAACAGGTGATGCAACATATATACACAGCTACTGCTTTACCTAAGTGTGATGAGGTACGTCAGATGCAGGAACTTTGACAGGTGGAAGGAACTAAACCAGGAGCATAAACCAAGTCAGACTCAAGAATTGGTAACTACAAGGCAAGAACAGCTTTACATCAGGATTTCGTTTTTCTTGTTAGGTGTTGGAATTCGCTCTCGACTGAAGGGTTTTGCATCTATACATGCAATATGTTAATATTATACATATACAAGCTCACGCGCGAGCGTGCGCGCGCACACACACACACACACACACACACATACACACACACACATACACACATACACACACACATACACACACACACACACACACACACACACACAATATATATATATATATATATATATATATATATATATATATATATATATATATGCAAGAGAACCACTATGAAAAATAGGAAATTCCAAGCGCTTTCGTGACTACTCACATTATCAAGGAACTATCATAGTTCCTTGATAATGTGAGTAGTCACGAACTTGGAATTTCTCTATTTTTCATAGTGGTTGTCTTGCATATTTTGATATCACCCGTTTACTGTAATCTTTTTGCATATATATATATATATATATATATATATATATATATATATATATATATATATATATATATATATGAACACTCACACAAGTATGTATACTTGTGTATACATATTTATACTTGTGTGTCTGTCTCTCTCTCTGTGTATAGCAGCTTGAAATCGCTGTGTTGTCTCTCTGCTAAAAGCTGGGAATCGTTTTAGATTCCACTATTTCAATTTCTAGTCTCACATTTCTCCTCTGATGCTGTAGACATATTTTTTATATTCTCGTCGAGTTATTCGTTCAGTTCTCGTATATCTCTCATTTCTTATTACTCTCCTGCTAAACAGTCTTTTTCTTCAACCTTGTCTTAGTATTTTATGCCTCGTGATCACGTCTTTCTTTCATTCACCAGTCATGAATTACAGTTCTTGTTCTCATAATCTTTTGTCATTGCTTTTATTACATGAGAGTTAGTTCCACGACGCAGCTGCGTATTTAAGATATTGTATACGCTTTATTGTGTTTATGTTCTTCTCAGTCTATATTCCAGAATATTATTCATGAATTTGCGAACTTGGCACATCCTTTGGAATTTATACGGTTTGAGTGTGCTTTTCAATACATATTTGGTGTTATGTGATGCTCTGATCTTCCTCCTTGTTTACTTCTGTGATTTTCTCATTCTTATCTTTAAGCAGTTCCCCTTCTCGTTCACCTTCTCGTTCACCTTCTCGTTCACCTTCTCGTTCACCTTCTCGTCCACCTCCTCGTCCACCTCCTCGTCCACCTTCTCGTCTATGATCATTCTTTTTTCATTTCCTACAAGACCTGCCGGTTATTCTAAGGTTTTGAGCAGTTCTCGTTTTGGTTTAATGCAACCAGTGAAGTGAACAATTATATGCCTCAGTGAAAACCTTTGACCTATATCAATAAAAGTGCAAAATATTGTCTCACTACTGATGATACTCGTGCAGATTTTAACGTTTCCGGGTTCTGGTCAGCCACCTCGTTGCCAGACGTGTCAGTGCTGAGTTTTTCTTATTTGTAGGTAAATACGTTTCCCCTGCTTCATTTAATATAACCTAACCTAACCTAGCCCAATCTAGCTTATCCAAAAAGTATTAAAAATATTTTTAGATTTACAAGAAACATTAAGAAACCGACTTTTAGAATTACATGAAAATTGAATCACATAAGAAGTTTAACGTATTAAGTATGCGATTTAAGAGTATGGGTGCCAAGACGGAACCTTGTGGGACCCCGGTGAATATGTTCGATCATGAGGATACGGAATATCATACAAAGAGTCTGTTTCCTGCTCTGTAAATATTTCTCCATCCATGAATTTATTTACGAGATTCCATCCATTTCGTTTATATGATCTTCGGGTGACATTTTTTTTGTTAACCATGCCTCTTAGGTCTCTGATAGGTCTCTCTGTCTAATATTTTAAATATGTTGTCAAATAATCTATGTTCTTAATCTGGCTTGATTTTACTTTCTTCTCTTTACATTATATGAAGTTTATTTAAGTCATCTTGTAAAGATTTGCAATAATTTTTACAATTTCTTTTGAATCTGCAAACATATTCAAATATTTTTGGTCCTTCTGGTTAGTCATTAAAAATATATTAAAAACATTATTGAGGCTAGAACTAGTGTACTCACCTATATGTACTCGTCTATATGTGGTTGCATGGGTTGAGTCTCTGTTCTTGGCCCCTGCCTTTTCGCTGGTCGCTACTAGGTTAACTCTGGCATCCAGAGCCTTGTTGTTTCTCTTCTTAGAGCTACGCTTGGATGCTGCCTCTGCCATTTCAATCTCCAGGTCGTTCCACTTCCTGACAACTGAAGAAATAGATGCTCTCATCCCTGTGACTCATCTCTGTTTTTAACTTTCAGCAGTGCCCTTGTGTTCCTGTTTCCCGTCTCAAACAATTTGTCCCTGTGCACCCTATGAATTCATTTCGGTATTTTATACGTCGTTAACATATCACCCCTAGACGTTCTTTCATCTAGTGTCATCAGACTGAGTTATTACCTCTTCTCATAGTACATACCCATTAGCTCCGGGATCAAGTCTAGATGCAAAACTCTGTACATTTTCTAATTTAATGACATGCTTGACCAGGTGTTTGTGTGTGTGTGTGTGTGTGTGTGTGTGTGTGTGTGTCTACTCAACTAATTGTGGTTGCAAGGATCGAGTCATAGCTCCTGGCCCTGTGTATGTGTTTACTCGGAGTCTTTGATCAGCATCACTTATTTCTGGCCTCATGAGCCCTACTGTTGAGGCAGCCTCAGTCAGATCATTCAAATTTTCAACCACCTTGATACTAAAGAAATACTGTACTTCCATACATCTTTATGACTCGTTTGTGTCTTCAGCTTCTAATTGTCTCCTTGATTCTGTTCTCTATACTCTGTTCCCATATTCCCTTTAATTCTTCCTCTTAGGATTTTTTAAAATTGTAATTATGTCTCCTCTTGTCCTCCTCAGGAAGGTCGTCAACTTCTAATGCAATCCCCGCATTTCTGATGCTATACTGGTTGCAAAACTTTGGATATTTTCAAGCTTTTGCAAGTGCTTGCATATGTGGCCTGATACTTAATGACTGGCTTATCGTATGTCGGGTCAATGATGTTGTGAAGGATTTTTTTTTAAATTCCTAGTTCGTTAAATCTTAAATGGCTTTTGCACACCAGTTCTGCACCTCCTGGTATACTGACCCATTTTTATCTTCCTATTTGGTAACCCTCTGGGAATATTGCATTTGTTATTCTTGAGAATATTTGTTTTCGTGATAGATTCATTATTAGTATTTTCCTCTCCTACTCTTTAATTAATTTTTGCTTGAGACTCCATCTACATTTTAGTACCACACACTGATTATTTTGTCTCATAGTGTTTTGATGGCATGTGGTTGTCATACCCCGCTTCCGTAGATGCCGAAAAATGAGTCTGAGGAGTGTTTGGGCATTTTCTTTGGTTTTTTTTTTCCACTACTGATTTTCCTTTTCGAGATAGACAGTCTGTTTTCTGTTATATTCCTCTGGTTCTTCCTTGTTTCCCATGTCTATTTTTGCCTATTATTTCTCCTCATCCATCTGATCGTTAATATTAGATTGTCACTAAGTTGTCATTTTATTTTATTCTTAATACTAAATTTCCTAGATTTCATGTTTCTGGAATCGTAAACAGAATTCACAGTAGCCTTGTTTGCCTGTCTTACTTTATGATCCCATTTCTTTCTTGAGATCCATATTTTTTTGGTTCTTCCTCCTGCTTTCGCAAATTAATCCCATGTTCTCTGTGCTTCATGTCCCCCTTTTCTTTTCTCCTCAAGGGTGGAGTGATATATGTAAGGTGCAGTGATGTGAGTGGGTGGGAATGTAATCAGTGGGTTAGACCGAAATTCGTCGTTTCAAATGGGAGTGTCGGCTGGAGTGGTATGTATTGTTTCGAGTGATACGCGTGAGTTGAAATGAACATGAGGTTTGGTGTGGGTGAGGGAGACTTTTGATATACTGGAGGTGGTGGTGGTAATAGATGGATGGGAACAGGACGTACCTGGCATGGGGAAAAAGGTCAACAGAAGGGCTCCACTGCTTGGGCAGTGGTGGGTGTTCTGGTGATGATAGTGAGATGGAATTTATTTTAGACAGTGATGATGGCCTAAATCCCTTTATCGTTTTTCAAACTCAATAATCTTCTCTTGCTGGAAAAAGAGAAATAGCCTAGATGACTGGCTTTCCCTTCGAAACACAAAAATCATGCTGGCGTTGAAGCTAACGCGTCTCATAAATCTTGCAACACGTCTGCAGGTAGCTGACCTTGTTATAGGCTATTCAAATTTTCGCAGGCCTGTCTCACGAAATCGTAATGACACGATTGTAAACAAACCATACCACGGGTGGGGTTCGAACAAGCGGTATGGGTTCTTAGGCCTACCTGGCGAGGTACAGTAGACGAGATGCAATGATTCCCTCCTCTGACTACTCTCAATTTCTTCACTTAAACTCGGTTCACATATTGGAAAACTCCTATGAAAAACAAAGTCTTTGATAACGTTGAAGTTTATTTCTAACTATGGCAACACAACGAACTGTAACAGGTTAATTTTTATTGGTTGCGTGGTAGGTTTATTCGCTTCTAATTGCAAGTCACGAATACCGTTTTTTCTTCACTGGTATTCACACTTAAGACATTTTCCATGAATATTTTTCATTTTCCTAACACTTGATACTACTGCCTACTTAAAAAGACACTTGAACAATTTGAATATATGCAATATATATATAGGCAAAAATTGTGGAAATTTACTACATGTTCTACTCATCTGATGTGTGTGTGTGTGTGTGTGTGTGTGTGTGTGTGTGTGTGTGTGTGTGTGTTTGTACTGGCGGATATGGCCAATCAGGATCCCATAGAGATCTGACAAAGCTCTGAAATCACTCCAATTAAGGCTTCATCATAAACTGATCACCGTTTCACATCGTTGTATCAACAATAATAATAATAATTGTAATAAAAAATAATAGTATTTAAAAAATATATATAAATTCTACGGTTCAAAAGTACCATACAAAAAATGTGCTGTGAACAAAATACTCGAGAAACCCACTAATTGTCTCTCGTCCTTCTGACGTGAGTACGCACCACATCCTTGGTTGCTGTTTTCTCGAAATCACCTGAGTAAATACTCGAACCCTCGGCTGATAACCACTTATGAAACTGTTGTGGCTTTTCTATAGCAGCAAAATTCGCACGTTTGCCTGCTAACCTTCTTTTTTGACTCTTCATTCAATTATTTCAAGAAATATCAGCATTTCAGAGAATAATTTAGCGAATTATAACCTTAGTGCAACACAGGATCTCTTTCATTATAAGAAGAAAAAATCTAAGGAAATTGTAGAGACATAGACGGTTGATTACATCAAAGTAACTCTGAGAAATGGTTAATTGCTTTATAGTTTTGAGATTGGTGATTCAAAGACTATTTTACAACGTTTCACTAACTGTGTATGTAAAGTAAAACGCAGGTTTTATCCCTGATGAATGTGCCTTTGAATGAGCATCTATTGGTTTAACCAAATGTCTTCCAGTTTAGAGATCAGCTAGAAAAATACACAACTCGTCTCAAGCTGTCTTCAAGGGAAGAAGAAAACGTAATGTCAGTTTCTGTCAATTCTTAGATAGCATCTAATTGAACAACTTCTATCAAGATTTCCATTCTAGGGGAATAGAGATTGTTAATATGGTTGAAAGGCAGAGTATATGTGCTAATAAGGTAAAAAGGTGTTGGAAAAGATGGGATACCAGCTTGGGGTGTTTGAAGGCAGTGCCGGAAAATTATGGTATCTACTTTGGATATTTTTTTTCAAAATATCTCTACATTAAGGTAAATTAGCAGACCAGATAAGTTATATAAAGACATTTAGAGAATAGCAAGACTATTAAGGCATCCTTTGGCTAAAGAAGAGATTTATCTGATAAGAAGAGATTTATTTGATAAGCTCACGTTGAGAAAAACTTTTTTAGGCTCTGTTTTTGTATTATCCTCGTGGATGGCATCCTAGGGGATGGTAGTATACCTTAAATACAGCTTGAGTTTTGAAATGAGTTGAAGTAGGGTGAGCTGAGGTAGAATAAATTTACCCGTTTATTGTATGTACAAGGAAAGACTTACCTGCAGGTGATCTCCGCTCCAGTTTTAACTAATCATTCATGTAATTAAAACCATTGCTGGACAAGATAAGACATAATGGCTGCAACCTTGTAATCTAAACAGACCTTAATGTTGATTAGTTGTACCTTTGGGTGTGGATTAGATTAGGAATCCACCCCAGGTACGAACCAAATTCAATAATGTTCGTGTCTTTTCAGTGATATACCAGATTTACCACTAACCTCTTTTGTCTCTAGAGGAGTTCTAATACATTGTTAATTATATCAATTCGAACATTGTATTAATCATTTTGTACAGGCATTATGCAGTCAAAAATGAGTATAATGACACAGTATGAAAAACAAGCTTTCGTTGAGACTACGCTTCGCCCAGGTAATGCTCCATCAAATTGGATGACACGAAGCTCTGCTTCAGCGAAACTCAGCTTTAGTCGAAACTTGCTCTGCACATTGTCTTTATACCCATACTGTTTGAACCACTTAAGGCTCTTTATACCTCGGTGAATTATCGCCGTACTGATATAAAGAAATCATAAGGTTCTCCTGTGACATATTCCACTCTGAAGGTGAGGACACTTCTGTACTGTTCAGAATATTTATTAAATGCAACTTAATGCCACGAGTGTCTTCCTTTCAACCCAAGAAAGTACACGTCTAGAAATAGTCTTATAGCTGGGCATGTTATACCAGATGAGAACAAATATTTAATCATTCTGTTGGGAATTTACTGCTGATGAGTATATATAGTAACAACCAATTTCATGACCCACACACGTGAATACCTCGCCAGGATTAACCAATGTCCGAAATGCTCTTCATGCAAGTGGCTTTCTTTGTGCTTAACAATATTTTATTGCATGTAGAACTGCATGTGTTATGCTACAGGAATAGATAAAGTTTATCTGTCTTTTGTTTTGAAAGGGACGCAAAAGTGTCCTCAGTCCCGGCCTGTCATACCCTTTGCAACCATCCCATCCTTATGATCAGAATTTTTGGATATTCACATGAGCGTCCCTCGCCCTCCTCTGTTTTATTTTGTGCCCATAAAGTCACACAGTATTCTGTCTGTCGACTTCCCGTGGTAAAAAGAGTGGATATTGCCTCCCCTTAAATAGATCAAACCCGGTGCATGATGTTTGATGTCAGACCATGGCTGAACAAAGGGGGATACGCCACTCATCCACAGTTTCTAACACTATGCAAAATCTGGTTGTCATCTGCCCTCTTTTATGGAACGTTTCGCTCAAGGGGTAGCCTTAGGCAATCGTTAATTATAATCAAGCTTCTCTTGAGCGAAGGGTTGTTTTTCAAATTTTAGTTGAAGGAAACGTGGTTGGTAAAAGTTTCCCCTGAGTGAAACGCCATTACATTAAGGTTTCCATATTGCAACGGCCTTTCGTCAAAGGCCGTTGATATAAGGTTTCCGTTGAGCGAAACGTCCACATGCCAAGTGCTTGCCTCTTCCACCTGCCCTCTCCTTCAAGAGATTTTCTTAATGACGGCGAAGGGGGCTCCTGATCCGAGGAATTAGACTTAAATTGAACCTGACTACCTCCCATCCCCCCAGACGCTGCACGACCTCTACGGGTTTAGCGCTATCCCAATGAATGAAATAAAAATAATTAATATGTAATGTAATATATGGTGATAATATTAATACTAATAATTATATAATTAATATAATTATAATGTAATAATAATATAAAGCTAATTATCATCTATCATATACAACTGTGTTTTTCATAATTACACTGCGAGAGGATAAATGCAAGATTCAATTTATTGTATTTACATCATTGTAGATAACTTATCTAAGTGATGTCAGTGGTATTTTGCTCACAGGTATGAATGCAACCCTTCTGCTTAATGTCTGTAATTTCTAAAGTTAGTTAATGGATGTATTTCAATATATTCAAATAATGATCAATATACAATAATTATCTAAGAATTATTATTACTAAGGCTGACAACATGAGATGTGTAATCAGACGAAATTATTCTCTGTATATCAAATGCTACGATATATATATATATATATATATATATATATGCAATAAGATCACAGTAAACAGGTGATATCACAATATGCAAAATAACCACTATGAAAAAATAGCAAATTTCCAAGCGTTTTCGTGACTTCTCACGAAAGCGAGAAGAGTGTGTGTAACTATACTTAGGATTGTACTCACTGAGCTGTGTTGGCGTGGGTCGAGACTTAGTTCCTGGCCCCGTCTTTTAGATCACTTTGATTTACGTCACCTATTTCCAGTCTCTTTGGTTTTGTTATGTCTACTCTTGAAGCTGAGTATTACGTTTTCCTCATCCAAGTCATTCCACGTCTCAATCGCCCTAAGGTTAATGTAATAATTTTTATGGCTCGTTAGAGTTTTCAGCTTCCACCTGTGTCCCCTTGACTCTGGTTTATTATTTCAATCAGTCTGTTCCTATCTGCCCAGTCTATCACTCTATTGTCTCTGGACAAACTCAACTTACTGAAGGTTCCTGAGATTTGCATTCATTCTCGATCTTCCCAGAGCGAGACTGATCTCCCAATTGGGAAAGAAAAAAAGAGAGAGAGAGAATATAAGTGAAAATATTTTACTCTACGCAAAAGTAAACCAGGTTTGGACTTGTACGCAACACAAGAAGTGAACATTTCTTAGGATTGGACGTTGTGAGAGCGTCGGGAGACACTGAAAGCTGGGGCAGAATTTGTTTGAATCCGTGAGAAAATTGAGCATCTTTTGATTTCGGTCGATTATTTCGTACCCTCTTCTTCTTTCCTTCTCCCAATTTTCCCCTCCCCATCTCTCTCTCTCTCTCTCTCTCTCTCTCTCTCTGTATTTCTCCTGTAATGTTGAGAACCCATAGCCTTAATAAAGAAAAAAAAAAGCTTGGGGGAAAGAGTCCATTTCTTCAGACCTCTGGAGGATTTTCTTATTTTACCTCCTGAATTTTAAGTTTTGCAATATTTTATTAATATAATGTACACAGTAATGGTTGAGGATTATATTAAGCTTACATAGTAATGATACAAACTAACCCACGCGGAGAAAGCATAGCAGAAGTTATGAAGTATACGACTGAGATCCCCCTGCAGCGGAAAAAAATGTTTATCCACATTTGCAGTCCAAAAAATTCATGAACCTCCTCAGAGGTAAGATATGCACCTAGGTTGCAGCAAAAGGTACCTTCTGTCTACTGTATATAAGTTGAGTATTGAATTGAAATAGCCATTATACTTGGTGAGACGCCTTCATAATAGACACGCATTTGTTGCACATGTCTTATTCCACACCTTGCCGATACTGTATACTATTAATATAATACTTGTCAGACACTGTAACACTATAGTGTTGTTTCAGACAGCATCAATTGTGTACCACACCTGTAATGATACCTGTCTGAAACAGCAAGATCATGGAATTTCTGAATAGAAGATATCTTCTACAACCCTATTGCTAACTCTGACCCAACACTTAGGAATGACATACGTACTTCTTCTAGTGGGTCCCGCCCACCTATGATCATACATTCAACTACTGCACTTTTCTTCTGGCTCCAGTACATAAGAGCCCATTTTCCTGCCTCTTGGTCTAAACTGATCAAGGCTAAAAGACTGAACTCCTTCCATCATCTGAACTGAAAAAAAAGATTGAATTTAGAAACTTTCGTAATAAGGATACCCAGGTGTTGTACGTGTATCATGGTCGTCATCAACTTGTCACTATTACATATAATTATTTAATAATTACCTATTCACAAATACCCCGTACATAGGTGAGAGGAGCTTACGACTTGTGTATTGTTCCAGTTACGGTATTGTGATTGTTTTTATTCTTTAATAATTACCTCTCAAGATGGCAACACTGAAGAGCTTGTACATGAAAGTAGTTACTCTGGAATCCCTCGTTTTCCTAATGGGTTTATTGTCCAACGCTTCTAGGATTATTTTTTGTAAGTTTAATCCTCTTCAAGCTGTTTACCATTTGTCCGTGGTAGCATGGTAACCCCCGCCTGAATTGTTGTGTTTATCATCGAGTCTGGGTATGAAGATGTAATGTGCAGTGCAAGCTTTTATTGGGACATTGTCTCGCTCAGGGTACTGTTTTATCACGTCATAACTTTCTAAATTTCTACCTTGAGCGAAACGTTGTCCCAACAATAGCCTGTTCCGTATGTTGTCTAATTATCCACACCAGGGAGAATCACGCTTGAACATCTATTATCGGTTCTATATGAGTGATGCTGCATCGTGTAGAGCAGTGGTGTGTGGCCTGGCCTCTCCTGACAATAATGTTAAATTCCTCACGACTTCTGTTCTTTCTCTATACTTTACAGTAAGTGAAACAACAGAGAACGGATTGGTTTACCAATTTTCTGTATACGGTGACGATATAGATGCAAAGTACATGGTTATTTCACTGCGAATCTGAGAGTATCCGAAAAATAAATACGGGAAGTCAATAGAAAATCCCCAGCATGAGGAGCTCGTATGACTGTGAGATAAGCATTGTCATTCTCTCATACGTTACCAAGCTTTGCGATGTAGTATTCCCCACGTTGGGGTTGTTATAGTTACCTTTATAGAAATTTGCTCTGGGGTGAAGAGAAGTACACCACTCGATGAGGTTGCATTGTTCCTATCATATTGCAGTCTTGGTCGTCTCTGTTATTTGGTGCTGGGTTATAGATCAAAGCAGTGCAACACCTCCTAACGAAATGTTCTCCTTGAAAAATTTGCGTTCTTAATTAGATCATGTTAACATAGCTTCAATAATCCTGATGGAATTTGGTATGTCTTATTTTGCTCATTTAATTCACTTGCCGTACCCATGTTTGTATTAATTACACTGATTGAAATTCCAGTCTATCTAGCATATATCAGATTCAGGGAGCTGATGGTCCTGTGGGGGTGCGTGTGTATTCGTGTGTGTGTGTGTGTGTGTGTGTGTGTGTGTGTGTGTGTGTGGTACATGTGTATTTAATGTGTGTATTCATGTTCCTCTGCCCTGATAGACATTGCAATTTCGATTTACCCTGATTAGACCCGGATAAGACTGTGTTAAGGAGGAGGAGGAGGAGGAGGAGGAGAAGGAGGAAGAAGAGGAAGAGGAGGAGGAAGAGAAAGGATGCTACATTGCTACTCTATTGTGATAACAGAAATTTAAAGTCATTTAGATTAAGCTGCTCAGATCTGGCGTATTACTGAAGAGTCCTAAATGAAAAACACAGAGAATGGGGAGAAATTTAGATTTTAGAAAGGATGTAGGGAAGAACTAGTTTGCCAGTAGAGTTGTAGATGAGTGTACGGGTATGAGTGAGAGTTAGACCTGCCTAGCACGACACATTAGACTACTGCAGTATTTCTTCACTGTTATGGTCTTAAAATCAACTCTAATAATTGCACGTTATATCATCGCATTGTTTACATTGCCTCTAGCACTGACCTGCTGCTTGCTCTGCCTCTAGCACTGACCTGCTGCTTGCTCTGCCTCTAGCACTGACCTGCTGCTTGCCCTGCCTCTATCACTGACCTGCTGCTTGCCATTTTAGTTTCGTATTTTACTTATAAATATTTTATTTTATTTCTCATTTCATATTTCTCTGTTTTTTTTTACTTTTATTCCCCCTCTCTCTCTCACTCCTCTCTCTCTCTCTCTCTCTCTCTCTCTCTCTCTCTCTCTCTCTCTCTCTCTCTCTCTCTCTCTCTCTCTCTCTCTCTCTCTCTCTCTCTGTCTCTCTCTGTCTCTCTCTCTCTCTCTCTCTTCATCTACTGTTGTTTTTGTTTTATTTCATCTCTGCAATCATATATTTATTACTTTTTTCAATTTTGTCTATCATCCATGCGAAAAAAAATGAATGTGTTCACTGTGCCTATCAGTCTGCCTGCAAGCTTTTCTGCCTCTTGGGTGTCTGTCTGTGTCCTTCTCTACCTGCCTGCCTTCCTACTTACCTGGTTGTTATCCTACGTGCCTGTCTTCTTGTTTACATGCTTGTCTGCCTGCTTGACTTCTGTGCCAGCCTTTGTGCCTGCCTGTTGTGTCTACTGTGCTTTTCTGCTGTACCTATCTCTTGTGCCTGCCTAATGAGCTTGCCTGATGTTCCTGTCTGCTGTACCTATCTGCTGTGCCTGCCTCCTTCTCTGATTACCTTTTCCTACAATGAACAGGAGTGAAGGGATGAGTGGGAGTGAGCGGAGGAAGGGTGCGGGAGCGGAAGTGAGGGTGGATGATTGGAAGAGAGAGAGAGAGAGAGAGAGAGAGAGAGAGAGAGAGAGAGAGAGAGAGAGAGAAGGTAAGTGGGGTGAGAGTGGGAACGAGTAAGTGGGAGAGCGAGTGGGGAGATACGACAGAGTAGGAGAGGGAGCAGAGGGAAGTAAGGGTGGAGTGAGGTCAACTCAAGGTCAGTAGTTGGTCACGAAATAAGCCAATATTTTTTGGGATTACATTCTGCTCATGGCTTGAATTATTTCCAGATTACATTTCCTATTTGGTTTCCACAGTTATTACTTAATTATCCTTGAGAGCATTTGGGCACACATTCATACATACGTTAGTATGTATGTATAAAGTGTAATGAACCCTTGTCAATGACTCAGTAAGCCTACAGAAAATAAAAAAAATTGAGGAGCTGCATATTTTGATTTCATTCCGAGAGCCTAAACAGCAGATACAGAAATGTGAAGCAAAAACAAAGTATTTATTTGAATACATAACGGTATACACCCGAGTAAGTGAAGTGCTTAATTTTCATATTTAAGAAATATGCGAGGTGCTTCATCAGCCTGGAGTCGACTCATGGATAAGGGACTGATTACCTCAAACTTCTCATCTAACACCGTTCCTCTCTGTACTAGACTGAAGAAGCCACTGGCCGTCGAAACGTTTCTACAATAATGATTTCCATATGTTGCACAAATATCCTACTCTTTAACAACGCCATGTCCAGTTCGTGACTGGTCTGAGATCTCATTAAGTTACCAAGGTCGAGTGGGTTCAGCCAAGAGTTTGCACTTGCATACTCTTAGTTCGAGTACTCTCGCGTAAAATGCTATAAGAGTTCACTAAAATTTTCCTACGAATAGCTATGTATATTTCCAATTATGTGCATGTTTGCGTAAATACGCAAACATAAACACGGGCAAGACTCTACTGGGCTTTGTCTCGCGTGATACTGTTCGCTGGTGCGTGTGTGTAGGTGTTCCCACAAATTAATTTACGCTCCTGCATGTGATTTTTCCAGCGAATTAGACAAGTCATCAAGAACTTGCAGCAAGTTGTCTTCCCACACGCCAGTGGGAGCCAGAATGTGTTCTCAGTTGCCTCTAAGCCAGGTGGTGTTCCCAGCTGTCTTTGGAGCCAGATGGGGTTCCCAGTTACATGCAAATCGAGGTCTGTTAACAGTCACTCGAGAACTAAAGGGTGTTTGCATCTACCACCGACCCAGACAATGTTAGCCAGAGGCTCTTCAGAGTCACCTGTGAGCCACAAGGTGTTTCCCAGCTTCCCGTTAGCTTCAGTTTCAGGGATCAGTAAGGCCAAAGAAGCTTGGAATCAGTCAGACTCAGTATAAATAGTTAGGAGGCAGGGCCAGGAGCTGAGACTCAACCCTCGAAGCCGCAGATAGGTGAGTGTAAATTGGTGAATATAAACACACTCTCACACACACACACCCCTGCAACCACAAATAGGTGAGTACAAATAGGTGAGTACAAATAGGTGAGTACACACACACACACACACATACACACAAGGTGGGGTGGACAGAGACAGAATGTTCAAGAGATGGGACACAGCAACAAGGGGTCACAGTTGGACGTTGAAGACTCAGATGAATCACAGGGATGTTAGAAAGTATTCACAGAGTAGTCAGGAAGTGGAATAGTTTGGGAAGCGATGTAGTGAAGGCAGCATCCATACATAGCTTTAAGAAGAAGTATGATAAACCTCATGATGCAGGAAGAGTGACCCAGTAGAGGCCAGTGAAGAGGCGGGGCCAGGAGCTGTGAATCGACCCCTGCAACCAGGTGAGTACACTCAGTGACCCTAAAA
>WNWK01000339.1:390000-490000 GCA_009830355.1 Cherax destructor | reverse complement strand
CTGTGACCTAGGTCACGGTATGACTTATGTGAGAATAAACGCTGATTTCAACTTTCTATTAGCGTGTAAGCAGACGGAGGATCGAGCCTCCATCACGTCTTGCGCTGGTTAACCCACTTGGGTTTAGTACATGTACGTATGCAACAAATTCTATGGATATTGTAAAACAAACGATAAATTAAAACAAAATTATTGTTAGACATTTTGCGAACTACGTTTGATAAACAAAAAAGAATCTTACAAAACAAACGCGCCTCCATTGTCAATATATCTAGATTTTTATGTGATTCAATTATTATTATTCTTGTTGTTATTTTAATATCACTTCTAATATTACTACTACTATTACATACTACTACTACTTTTACTACTACTACAACTTTTACTACTACTACTGCTTCATAAATGTTACCTTGCTCACATTCCAACAGCACGTCAAGAGAAATGGTTTTTAGGACTTGACGTGCTGTTGGAGTGTGAGCAAGGTAACATTTGTGAAGGGATTCAGGGAAACCTGCAGGCCGGACTTGAGTCCTGGAGATAGGAAGTACAGTGTCTGCACTCTGAAGGAGGGGCGTTAATGTTGCAGTTTTATAACTGTAGTGTAAAGCACCCCTCTGGCAAGACAGTGATGGAGTGAATGATGAAAGTTATTCTTTTTCGGGCCACCCTGCCTTGGTGGGAAGCGGCCGATGTGTTAATAAAAAAAACTACTGCTACTATTACTACTACTAGTAATAGTACTACTAGTTTTACTAGTAGTACTACGACTACTACCACTACTACTACTATTGCTGCTGTTACTACTACTACTACAACGGCACTGCATCTACGACCACTACTACTACCACTACTATTATGGAGAGGTGCTAAATTCGCCAGGGTCACACATAGGTAATAGGATGTACAGTGAACCCCCGGTTTTCGTACTGCTCCAAACTCGAACAATTATGTAAGTGTATTTTTGTAAGTGCTTTTGTAAGTGTATTTTTGGGGGTTTAAAAGGACTAATCTAATTTACATTATTCTTTATGGGAACAAATTCGTTTTGTAACGGCACTTGAACAGCATTCTGGAACGAATTAATTACGATAACCGGGGGTACACTGTAATTAGGTTCGACCAGGGAAAATGAGAGGATAGCTTGAGTACCTAGAAACAAGAGCCCCTCACCATCATCCAAATTACCCTTCTTTCCACACTGTGGTTAAGTTAAGAGAACAAAGATAAAGTCCATCCCTATACAACAATTTTTTTTTCCTTCCACGAAAACGTATTGAAAACTCAGTGAAAACTCGAATAACTTTCAGAGCAGATATATGTGGCTATAAACCACGGGGACGACCCTTGCCGTGACTTTAAATTTTAATAACCATATATCACCAGTGTGCGTAGGGAAAAAAAATCTATAACCCAATTGTTAATTTTTTGAATAATATTGTTAAAGGAGTTTTAATGTAGACAAAGTTGTTATGTTAATGATAACAATGATAGTAATTATCCTGATGATAATAATAATAAAATTAATAATACAATTATAATTAATGTCTAAATTTTTATTAATTATTTTTAATGATAATTTGAAATATTTAAAATATAGTGTAAATCTTTGAGTGATCGTTCTCGTATCATTAGTGTATTTTTTTGGATTAATCTTCAAATAATATTTCATATGATTTTTTTATTTCTATTAATAAGGCATCGTTATGAAAAATTAGTTCATCTAGAAATGTACATTTCACCTTAGTTCATTATGAGATGGAATTTTCCATCACTGTCGTAATAAGCACTATCCTCGCCACCATCATCACCACCATCTGTATCACCACCATCTGTATCACCACCATCTGTATCACCACCATCTCCATCACCACCAACTCCATCACCACCACCACCAGTGCCACGGTTACCACCTATAACACCATCGACAATCCCTACCACTGCCATTTTATCACCACAACCACCACTACCCCACCACTATCACCCACACCACTCATCTCACCACTTCCACTACCAAATATAATATTCTCTACGTTATAACATCAATAAGAAAAGCTATCAGTAACTCACTGGTGAGGAAAATTTATAATAATACATAAAATAAAGGACAAAAAAGGCAGCAGAAAACTTTATGAAATTCAGAACTGTTTTTAAAGAGAAGATGAGAAGCTGAGGAGTCTGTACCAGCATCATAATTTTTTTTTTTTTAAACCAATCAAACCTACCCTTCAGAGTGTCCCCTTGTGCGCGTGAATGGCTCTGAATCCGAGGAATTGAAGGTTGTCTCCCTTACCCGGATCAAACCTGACTGAAATGGCGTTTTTTCTGACAACTATATAGATGAAGACACGTGAAAAAATTATACCACAGTGAATATAGGAATTAAAACCTGAGCTCTCAAGTTTTATTTCCTCTTTCCACTGTGGTATTTTTTTCATATTTGCAGTCACGCGTTTTATTGTGATTTCTTCCATGAAGACACATGTCTGATGAACAGTTTTTTTTTATTGGGACAACGTTTGCCTTTGTGTTAGTTTATCGAATCATGACTTGATTAAGCTCTACACAGAGCCAGACGTTGTCTTAATTAAAGCTTATTCGTCATCCTGTGTGATAGTCTCCTATTCTTCAGGTGCTGTACGACTATTACGGGTTTTGAGCTCTCCCAATGAATATAATCATTATAATAACCAGAGGTTGAGTTCTCTCACTTTTCTGTTTCTTTATCATATTCTATGATCTCTTCTTATCTCCAGTTCCTTCACATCTTTCCTCCTCCTCCTCACCTTGCTCTATCTACATAAAAAAAAATAGAACAAGTATAGAGATTCGCAACGGGATTAGTCCATGAACAAAATGAATTTACGGCGGGAGGTTTTGTTAGACTAATGTCTTCTCCTCACCCACCTTCGTCTCCCCCTCCCCTTCGTCTTCCTTCCCTTCAGGCCCCTCCTCCCTTCATTTCCTTCACTGCAGCTGCCACAAATCAGTCAGCACTCGTCAAAGCCCTATATCGCACCCGTAAATATCACAAGAGTCGATACCGACCTATAAAAATATCTCTGAGCGAAGCTGTTTGAATTCACTTACTTGATCCAAGGATAAGTAGGCTGCTGCTTCTGGTTGAAGACTCCACAAGTAAGGGGGAGGGGCTCCTGATCCAGTGAATTGGATCTATCCTCTCCTTGCTAAGATCAAAGAGAAGGGTAGCTCCACTTTCTTGATTCAAGATTCCTTCACCGGCATCTAAGCTACTATTAGAGTAGTGCAGGAGAAGGCTAGGAACCTGCCGTCCCATTCCTAATACCTGAATTAACGTATACGTACCTCCATTCTCACATTGGGCAGTGTGATGAGTCAGTAGGAGAAGGGAGCTCTTGTGAATGGATTTCTCAAACCTCCCTACTTTATTGGCCCTCAAAAGTAGGAATGAATTCAATGTTACTGAGGCATTTACGGGGCGTGGGGTTGCTGGAGCCCTGTAGTCACCTGAGATCCGTGTTATGAGTCACGTGTGCTACCTCTTACATTAGCGAGAGTTCCTTGATCGTGGTCAAATGTATCTGATTCGGGTCGTGTATGTGTTAACGAATAGTATTTCACTGCACAAGGCCTGTGGATAGTCGCCCGTTTCTCTCACTGACTGTGGTGTAACTGACGGTTAGGAGCGCTGTATACCCCGGTGGACACTCCTGGTGGGAAGCAGAGTGCCCAGGGCCTATTATGTAAAGAACTGTGGCACCCTGATAGGCATCGTCTCCCCCTCCTTACTTCCCCAACTGGGAGAACGTTTCAGCAGTCTTGGAAAATCAGACGAGGTTTTCCCACATTGTGCGTAGTGTACAATAACCAGTAATCGAGTATGCAGTACCAGCATGGAGCCCTAATATACAGTAGTCAGTCACGTCATGAAACTATAGAGAAAGGAGCAGAGGAAGGATGGAATTGAAATCAATTCACTAAAATTATACATATAACACTTGCGACAACGTTTCGCTTTGGATCGATCATTATAAAGTTAGTGATGAAGCTTTACAAAGAGGGAAACGTTATAACAATAAAAGCTTGCTCTGCACCTGTGTCTTTCAATTAAGTTTGGCAGGATCTAAGAATTAAAGAACATCTTCATCAATCAAGCGACGCTAAGAGGCGGGTCCGTCCCTGGAACTCACTCCCCGCACACAAATGACTAGGTATTCACCCTCACATATATGTTGTGTGCAACGTTGGTGGTAATGAAGTGAGAGGCAGCTACCACGGATCAATGGTTCGCACGACACACATCCACACCAGCCACCACCTGGCTCTCTACGTGGTTCACCCTTCCCCCCTTCACACCTAAGAGTTAGGGGGACGTAACTCCAACGACAGACCTGTGGGGATGGACCTGACTCACCTGTCATATTCGTAGGACGGGATTTAATTCATCTGACATTTGTGGAATGGAAAGTGCATCACTGGTAATGCATTAAATCTCCCCAGAGAGAACCTGACCCAATTGCTATACCATTAACGATGTTTAATGCATTCCTGCGCGATGGGACTTGACTTTACAAGTCATTTTTGCATGATAGTAGCTAATTTAAAATCATTCCTGGACACTGGGACATTCCTTACTGTTTATCGTATTCAATCATCATTCTTGTGGAACAGTAGAGTACCTAGGACAGGGCTTGGCATTGCTTGCTAACCACTGCGAATTGACCTGTCATACTTGTATATCTTCCATTGCCTATTAGGACACGACTCCCCTATTATACATATGGGGAAGTATGTAGAATGGATAGGATAAATTTAAAGCTTCATGCATGCTGGGCAGTACATGTGACTTTACTGAAGCTTCATGATTGTGTGACGGAGCTTGTTTCGCAATTACGAAGGTGACCTGACTAGCTGGACAGGTCCTTTAGTGCAAGGAAGAGACTCGCCTACTCTGATGGATTAAGCTCTTCACAATTTTGCTGTCACTGGTAATGGAGTAGCTGTCTAGCAGGACATGGCTTACCTCCCTCTGATCGATCTGACTCTTTCGTTCTTCTCTCCCCCTCCTCCCTTCTCCGTCAGAGTAGGGTCTGATTCGTCGCCTGTAAGACCCCCTCCCCTCTCCATTGGAATGTTAGTATTTGACAGATCTGACATAGGTGAAATGATTCTCTCTTTCAAGAGCTCCACATTCTGGGAAGTGACTCCCTTTCAAATTGTCTCTCTAATGAAATATCACTGTCGAAAGTGACTTACCAACTTAATTTTTTGGAAGTGAATCTATTATGAATTTAAAATTTTTTGAAGTGAATCTATTATGAATTTAAATTTTTGGAAGTGAATCTATTATGAATTTATTTTGATAGTTACATTTTTCAAGAACAAACATTGCTTCGAAGTGATTTTGATGGATTAAACATTTATGACATTGACTATCGGGAGTTAAGAATTTTTGGAAGGGACTATTACGCGTTTAATACTGTTTAATACTGTTTAATACTGTTGTGTTACAAAGCATTCATTCTGTTTCTGGTGACGCATGTGTATATGACTGGTATTAAAGACAATATGTTAGGTTTCATATTTAGTACGCATATAGACAGGTACTGTGTCCTTACTAGAATGCGTATTTTCCTACGCATCACGTAAGTTACCGTATAATGGCGTATAGTTAAGTGGTAATAACATAATATAAACTGGAGGTTTACACAGTCACGCCTGAAGGCTCGATACAACGTAGTCTGAGAGTGGCCCTATAAACAAGGTCTGATTAGGCATAGTATATTATGTTAGACACATATGCAACACTTGCGTATCTTTATTGAGGAAACGTTTCGCCACACAGTGGCTTCATCAGTCCATACAAAGGAGAATCGTGAAGAACAGGAGGAGTGTGAGGTTGTCAGTCCCTCAATCTTGAGTCGATGTTGTCAGTCCATCAATCTTGAATAGAGTAACAGCATATGAGCAGAGGAAGCTTATATACTGTAGACAGGAGAGGTGCAGCAGTTGTAGGAGGTGTCACATTTGTTCAATGTGGAAGTAGGTCGTGCCCAAGGAATAGGCAAGCGAAGAAATCCCTGTATTAAGATACCAAGATGTTGCAGTGTCAGACAGGATGTGAATGAATGGTTCAGAGAACCGACGAGTTGGTAAATTAGACACATATGCAACACTTGGGTGTCTTTATTGAGGAAACGTTTCGCCACACAGTGGCTTCATCAGTCCATACAAAGGAGAATCGTGAAGAACAGGAGGAGTGTGAGGTTGTCAGTCCCTCAATCTTGCCTATTCCTTGGGCACGACCTACTTCCACATTGAACAAATGTGACACCTCCTACAACTGCTGCACCTCTCCTGTCTACAGTATATAAGCTTCCTCTGCTCATATGATGTTACTCTATTCAAGATTGATGGACTGACAACATCGACTCAAGATTGAGGGACTGACAACCTCACACTCCTCCTGTTCTTCACGATTCTCCTTTGTATGGACTGATGAAGCCACTGTGTGGCGAAACGTTTCCTCAATAAAGATACGCAAGTGTTGCATGTGTCTAATTTACCAACTCGTCGGTTCTCTGAACCATTCATTCACATAGTATATTATGCCTATAAACAAGGTCTACAGAATACTATGCCTATAAACAAGGTCTACAGAATACTATGCCTATAAACAAGGTCTACAGAATACTATGCCTATAAACAAGGTCTATAAACAAGGTCTGATTAGGCGTAGTATACTGTAGTTGCATAGATCAAGTTTGATCTAAGAAAAGATTAGCACTAATTCGTTCGAAAAAGATCCCTTCGATAACTTCAGTGTCCTAGAGTGCTGGTCCCCTCACGTATGCTATGTTTGCTTGGAGGATGATCTCTGTGGCCAGAACTCATTTTCAAAACTTGGGTAACATTCGTTGCGGCTGTCTTGCAAAGCACAAAACGTGAAATAAATTCATTCTTGCTATTGCAATGAATTTATTCGTGTAGCTTCAACAACGTTATAAAGAAGATGAAAATTACAAATAATATTGGAAAATGTATTCATATTTCAAATTAATGTAAATATAATAATAATAATAATAATAATAATAAATAAATAAAATTATTATATATTGAAAAAATGTATGTTATTTTTTTCTAGTTGATTTTTACACTGGAAGATGCAAATGGAATCCCAAATGTATATATTTATACAGGACCCGAACACAAATCATGACAGTTTTCAGTCACTAACGGCGTGTTTCATAAATATGAAGGCAGATGCAAGCCAAACAAGACCCCAGTGTCAAGATGAATTATTGTTAAATTCAAATATCGCAGGATCTTAAGGTCTTTTTTTTATATTGTTCTGCACAAAATTACAGGAAAGGATTGGCGAAGGAGTTTACACGTGAATTATCACATTGTAAACCAGTTTGGCTGAGTGCAATGAGTGGTGGAGGCTCAGTCCTCCGTCCGCAAATCGAGCTTCGGTTTCTCACCAATAGGCAGGAAGAGTCAATATAAAATATTGAACTCCACAATTGGAATCAATTGCATTTGGAGCTCCACAAGGGTCAGTACTGAGCCCTTTTCTGATTAATATTTACATAAAATTTCTATGCAAGGATGTAAACAGTGACATAAGTTCGCCAATAATATAAAAATATGGTGACATACTTTATATATGTCACCAGGGAGCGCCAGGATATTAAATTAATAATTGGTCAGAAACGTGGCAGAGACTTAAACGTGGACAGATTTGTAATTTCTTATGACAATGGCGTAATATCGATTACAATAAAGACACGCGTTGCAGAACAAGCTTTTATTAAGAACAACGTTTATCTCAAGATAGAGCTTTATCAGCTCATGGCCTCATAAAGCTCTACCCATAGCGAAACATTATTCCAATAAAAGCGAGTTCTACAACTCGCTTTTCTTTACCTCAGAATAATCACGTCACCTAAAAATTCCATCATAATGAACTTAGCAAACAAGAACGGCATAAATATTTTCCTGTTCTTCTTAGTAGAAACAAAAGCGCACAACAATCTTTTACCGGGACAACGTATCGTTTTCTTAGGAATTTTATTAAGACTTTCCAAGAAACTTATTGGTTGCTGAGTTTCATGTCAAGACGTATTGGTCCAGGAAGTCCCAAAGTTACGCTACAAATCTGCCTCTCAGTGCTAAGATCATATTATATTTTGTAACGCATTCTTCGTCTCCATTTTAAGGAATGTGTATAAATGCAATTGAAAATGTACTTGTGGTTCCAAGAGTTTCTTAGCATCTGAATCTTTGTTACGAGGACAAAATAAAAGTACTGAAGTGACTCAATAAAACGTCCAAAATAATGGGCTATATAATGGAAGTGCACATTGGGATATAAGGTATAAATAAAGGATATTAAACTATATTAAAATTAATAATATATAAATTATTTATTAATTTATTACTATTGGTATTATGCAATGAAAAAGAGGTAAACCCATCCGAACAGTATAGCGCCAGGGAAAAGGGAAGCAATCAAGTCTGATCTAAGTAAGGGAAGGGTAAATCCAGTTCCTTGAATCCAGAGCCCTTAAAAGGCAGAGACATAATATGTCAAACATATGAAATCCGAATACGAGGATGAAAACTGGATTAAAAATTTGAAAAAAAAAATATTTATAAAAAATATAGGTAAACAAACTGTCGTTTGTAGATAATTAGAATCAGCTGGTAAATAGGCATTAATGTAAATAATTAGAAATAAATAAAAAAAATGATACACATTTTGTTATAACTGGATGCAAATGTAATGTAAATACATGTAATAGTGAAAATAATAATATAAAAATAATAATTAAAACAGGAAACCCAGAAAAATATAAGTAAAGGTAATATCCATTATGTCACTTGTATATAGAGCAAAGTTAATAAGCCTTGAGAATAACTCCCTCTTTATATCGTTCTCATAGGAAAAATAAAAATTAAATGAGCTTGAACGGTAAGTTTTATAGTTCACTCGTAGAGCTGTAAAGCTCAACCGGAGAGAAACTTAAAAGAACAGTAAATACAACTTATACTGCACCCAATTGGTGTACAGCACACGACGCAGGACGTGCGTCTGTTGGCACGACAACGTTTCGCTCTGTGCTGAGCTTCATCGCATCATATCCTGAAGCTTTACACAGAGCTAAACGCTCTAATAATGAAAGCTTGTTCAGCAGCCTGTCTTTTACGCAAATTTATATTGCTCGTAAAAATCTAATAACAGCGTCTAAGCACAGTGCACGAGACAAAACTGAAGAGTAAAAGCATTAATAGTCAAGACACCGAAAACGTATACATTAGACGCATGTGTAACGTCTGGGTATCTACAGTCTTCACAATATGTCCTGGTATTGTACTGATAAAGCCACTGGATGGCGACACGTCTATGAATAAAGATACCCAGATGTTGCACATGTGTCTAATTCTTCACACCGACACTGTATATTGAAAAACGTGTGTGGTATGAGTTACAAGTTCAGGTGTGAGTGTACTCTGTTATCCATGAGCATAAGCTTCTTACTTGGTGGTAATTATGATACAGTGTTGTAACTACATAGCCACCGTGTGATTCCTCATCGCTCTTATTACTTATAATGTCTAGAATTCGTGCACATTTGGGAATATGTACAATGCGTGAATTGAAGGAAATGAACTAAAAGGAAGAAGTGTGAGAGCTTTTGTTTGTCGCTGGAGGAGCAAATAACAAGAGGGGGATATATTCACGTCATGCTTAGTAACCTGTGACTTACACACAGTAATGTTTAACAACATCGTTTCATATTTCGGCCCTAATAAGCTACCTGGATATCAACAACAACACAAGTAGCAATAGCAATAACTAGCCTGAACAATAGAAACAATGTCAGTAGAAGAAACAACAGTAGTAATAGAAATGACACACGTGTAGCAACGTCACGCAAAGCAGCAGTAACAACAATCTGTGAAATAACAGCAGCAAGAACAGTACCAAGAAAAACAGTAATGCTTGCGAAATGGATTAAACATAATGACACATTGGAAGCAAAAACAGTTCACAAGATCAAAAGTAGATACAAGATAATTTCACGTTAGTCGGTCAAATGTAAAGTCTAGACCAAGACCTAGACAACACGCCTTATTTAACAGGTAATTACAAATACACATTAAAAAACATATACAGTGCATCAAAAATGGCACTAGTACCCTGTTGAATATTGCTTCATTCAAAGAGCGTCTGCTAGCTACCTTCAGTAACTTTTGGTCTTGTTTCATATTCTCAAAGCCCAGGCAGATACATCGTGCACGCTTGAAGCTCACAGGATAACGTCAGTAAGAACTGCTACAGAATAATATACACCAACTATGAGAGGCCAACGTTGGAGAACGCAGCGACAGGGTAGACCTCACACTTCTTCGCTCACGTAATAAACAACACAGTTAAGAGATTTACCATCAAAGAGGAACGAAGAATCAGGACGTAATGTTAGACGGTAAGACTTGCATATATACAAAGGATGTCTTGAGACTGGAATCATGGAGGATAACTGCATGTAACACCACCACTCTTACTACCATCAAGGAGCACTTGTTAACTGGATATCGCGCCTGCATATGTTTATTACTAATAATGGTGGACACATTGAACACCCATGAATGAAAGGGGCTTTTTTTTTCCTCTTGTGGTTCCAGTCCAACGGCGGCAAAACGTCGTATGTATATAAATGTATACTCTGGAGTGAGCATTTCTTTTCACCAGGTATTAAGGAGTAAAGATAATGAAGTCTTAACATGAGAAACATAAACGCACATTCAAAGTTAATGTTAAAACTGCATGAAATTGGTAGGAGCAGAACGAGGGAATGCAAATAGAATCTAAACATCAAAATAGCAAAAGATGTATAAGAAACAATGGCATGGAGATTAGAAAGGAAATGGGACGCACTAGGGAGGAGAAGAGAAGGATGAGGAGGAGGAGGAGGAGGTAATGCAGAGAATCTCCATAAATTTGTTCAAAATATAACATGTAAGCTACATTTAGGTAAGTATACACTAGACACCCCACAGTTAAGTGAGTACACAAGAATCTCAAAGAAGCCTTGCAATAAACCTGGAAGAACTTTTGCAACGGAGTTGGGAGAAGCCTTTCAGCAGAGCAAGGAGAAGCCTTACCACCAAGCTAGGAGAAATCTTAAATGTATACTGCGAGAAGTCCAGCAACGAGGCTGGAGAAGCCTTGCAACGAAACTAGAACTCTTCTCTTATAGCGGAGAAGCCTGGAGAACCCAAGGTCGTTTTAGAAGCATTAAAAGCCTGGCAGAGCAGAGGATTGCGGGAGGCAGGATTGCTTAGGGGATTTTTCGAGAGAATAAGATTCTGGATTTTCCTGTTTAGTTTTCGTGGACTGTGTGTGTGTGTGTGTGTGTGTGTGTGTGTGTGTGTGTGTGTGTGTTTGTGTGTGTGTGTTTGTGTGTGTGTGTTTGTGTGTGTGTGTTTGTGTGTGTGTGTTTGTTTGTGTGTGTGTGTGTGTGTGTGTGTGTGTGTGTGTGTGTGTGTGTGTGTTTGTGTTTGTGTTTGTGTTTGGGGAGGGATGAGAGGATAAGTAAGGTAGGTGAGTGTCCAGGGAAGGGAATAATAGCAAAGAAGAGGGAAATTGTTGTTTGTTATGTGTTCTTTCGAGATTATGGTTGCCGGTGTTGCTTCTGGTGTTGTAGCTCTGCTCTTCTCAGTGTTGCTGGAGCTCCTGGTACTATTATTAATAGTGTTTCAACTGTTGTTGTTGCTGCTTCTATTGTTATTGTTGCTGCTGCTCTTGTCACTACTATTGCTGTTGCTTCATCATTTAGTGTCGTTACTGCTGTGGTTGATGTTGTCACTGCTTTTGTTGCCTCCCATTGTTGTAGCGGCTGCTGATTTTGTTGGTATCACTGCTGCTTTTGTTGGTATCACTGCTGCTTTTGTTACAATTCTTACTGATGTTCTTATGGCTATTATTCCTGGTCAGGCTAATCAGTCCCCCTGGATTCCTACAATAAATGTTGTCTTGCTCACACCTCGGTTGTGCGTCAAATCATAAAAAAACGTGTCTCAACGCCTATATAAAATGCTCTCAAGCCTGGTGGATGTACAAGCCCCTAATACTCAAAGCCCCCTTTACCCCCCCTCTCTCCCACATTTTCCAGGACGACCCCTACCCCTCCTTTCCTCCACCCCAGATTTATATGCCCTCCTAGTTTACACACACACACACACACACATTATATATATATATATATATATATATATATATATATATATATATATATATATATATATATATATATATATATATATATATATATATATATATATATATATATATGAGTCTTGTGTGCCTGTGGGAATATATACATGCAAGCGCTCGCATTAAATTCATGCGTGCTATACTTGCGTGTGCGTGTGCGCAGCGAAAGCCAATAAGACACTCAGGCAGCCAAGGTCACCAACATAAATGCAACGTTAATCTAATTCAACACGAGCGACCGAGACAGAGTTACGGCATTGGTTACTTGATGTGCGGGGAATAAAAGAGGCACATTGCCTCAGCTTTTGTTTGGGACTTTGTTTCTTGTTATATATATCTTCATCAAGTCATGACTTGTAGAATTTGATTAAGGATATGACTTGATAAATCTCTACACAAAACGAAATGTTGTCTCAATAAATTTTTGTTCTGCTACTACTTGTGCCCTCAATGCTAGAGACTTGCCTTACTGAATTATAGGGACTAGCATTATGCACGGATATCTAAATGAGGCGTGGGTGGACAAGCAGTCATATGGATCAAATTCTAATTTACTATGTGGCCTTCGGTACGTTGAAGAGAGCCAAAATGCCTGTGTGTAACTTTCTAGCTGCTAATGACCTAATTACCTGCTTTAGTTTTTTGGGTTTGGAGCCCCAGTTCTTGAGCTTGTCACTTAACGCAGAATTTTTCGAGGTGATCTTGATTTAATCTGTCTTTCTCTGAGGGAAAGATCTGTTTTCATTCTTGATTGAAAGGCATAATGCCGCAAGCAGGAAAAAGCAAGGCTGGTAAATTTATAACTATTTGACAGGAAATTCCATAATGCTTAAGGATTCTGAACACGACATACGTAAGACGCAGCGTGTGCAGTGCAGTATTGACCTTATTCTATTAATAATTATTGAGAAAGACTTCTTCCAGGTCCATCCCTGATATAGAGAAATTGAGCTATAAATTAAGGCTCAGAGACGGTTTCAAAACCATTAGATATAAGACACAGAAGGGCCATGATAATAACATACAAGATATTTAACGGTATCGACAAAATAAACAAATTATTCATTTGCAGGGCAGAGATAATAGCATTTTCATTATACATTGGAAAGTTTTTAATGCCTAGAGGCAATACCGAGCCTGAAAAATGGGAGACAGCTTGGGTTGATCCGAGGAAGAGAAGGGTATGTCTAGTTTCTTAACAGCATCAAGGGCCCTCTTTGAAAGGAAAAGTGTGGAGAACTGTGTAATTATTATCGCATTCTTTTGACGAGCAAGCACTCCAGAACTTCGTGCTCTTTCACCTAAAACCCACACTTAAGAAAGTATCCTCATGACCAATTTCGGTCCTTCCTGGACCATTGACAGTGGTTCAGAACTGACCAAAACGTCGTAACAAGGCTGCTTTCCTAAGTGCGGAGTTCTGGACATATTGTTCCAGCCATGTTATGGTTCAGGGTCTGGTAGGTTTGCCTGGACTGGTCATGGCCCAAGTCTTCTCTACATGGTGACCCAGCAGTGGCTCCCGAAGGAGTGTCGGAGGTTATACAAGTGATGTACCGTCTAAAGCCCTCTGGCAGGGGCACGGTGACAAGTTATGGTGACATTATATTCTCTGTTTTTTTATCCATGTCTCTTCAAGAGTGGGTGATTTAATGAAAGGTTGAAAAAAAAATGCTATGCAAGAAGTTATAACTATCCTCTCATTCTCGAATGAACACATATTACCTTCTTTTTTTCCCCAAAGACGCTGTATGACCCATAGGAGTTTACCGCTTCTTATAGCTAAGGGTGAATTTCTAACTAATTTCATATGACCCCCCCCCCCCAAAGCCACTTAAGGTATATTCGTGCACTTTAGATATATATTGAAACTGACTACTTTGTTTAAATTAAATTTTTCTGTTTTGATTATATATATATATATATATATATATATATATATATATATATATATATATATATATATATATATATATATATATATATTGTGTGTATGTGTTTGTGTCTGTATGTATATGTATATTATATGCCATAAAGCACTATCTGTAAGAACATTACCAATCGACTGACGATTATTCCATTACACCAGGTGATGAGTTGTTAGCACTGTCAACAGGTGTTAAGCGAGGTCGCCAGGGGTCTAAGTGAGAGTGAAGGGTTAATGGAAGCTGTGAGTGGTATTCAAAAACGAGATCAAAAGTTTACATAAAGCGGTAAGTTCCCAGGGACAGCGGAGGCAAAACTTTTACTCACCCCTCTGGTGAGAGTTTATTGCATAGAAATAAACATAAATAGTCACACACACTACTAAGGGGTATCGTGGCTTTTTACAAAACAAAAATGCGGTCCGAGGTGAAAACGGCACAGGTTAAAAATGTACTAGTAAAAAATGCCTCAGGTGAAACATAACAAAAATGAGACACGTAACCTAATTACCATACAACCTAACCTAAACAGCCTCTATCTATTTTGCATATATGACATTTTTACTTGTGTCATTAGACTATTGCTATTTTTCATATATATATATATATATATATATATATATATATATATATATATATATATATATATATATATATATAAGAAATCTTATAGACACACCCGTCAGCATTTTAGGGGATTTTTTTATCAAAAGTTTTTTCACTGTATCAAGATTTTAAATACAACTTTGATATTAAAATTCTTAAGTAGAGATGGTATATCAAGTAAGTTTCCATGGTAATAGAGAACCGACATATTTTTAGCTGAATAAGGTTGGTTGTCCTTTTTTTTGAAGTGTAAAACGTATTTCTAGCAATTTTAAAACAGTAATAGAAATACATTTTACAACACACGTCACAGCATTTTGTTTCTTTTTCATCTTTTTTTTTTACTTCACCTTGGAACGCTGCTGACCCCAAAAGCCTGAAAAGGTGCCCCTAAATCACCATTACCCCCCCAGGTCGTCATGGATGGGGAGGGGGGGGCAAGAATAATGACACGATCTATACCAATTCGTGATAAACCTCGGGAACCATTGCCCTGCACGACACTGTGGCGAATATATTAGGAAAAAAGAAAAAGCTTTCTAGGATTTTTCCACCCCTTGCTTAATGACACCTCATTATTGTCCCAGTATTATTTGAGCACTAAATGGAGCTCGTTGGCTGTAATTAAGACACATTTCGGAGGCAATTAGTAAGGAGCGATGTATATAAAATAAGATGAAGGATGAAACTAGTAAAACTTTCTGGATAAAATCTAAGGATTAAATACCACTGTTTCTGAGTTGTACTTTCCTGTCATAAATTCTTGCATACTGCTTTCAAGGTCGTGATGAATAATGTACGTCTTGATAATTAAGTTTACTTTCATTCTCTCTCTTTGTATGTATGTGTATTTGTATGTATGTGTATTTGTATGTATGTATATCTGTATGTATATATCTGTATGCATATCTGTATGTATGTATATATTCATGTATGTATCTCTGTCTGTATGTATGTCTCTCTCTCAACCTTTTTGCCGTGAGACGTTGGCAGTAATGAGGTAAGAGGCAGCGACCTCGGATCAATGACTGACTGACACGACACCAGGCACTACCTGACTCCCACCTGCTTCACCTCCTCAAACCTGACCTTTGAAACGAGATTTCACACAAACTTGGTAGCAGCAAATAAGTTGGTGCACTGGGGATCGAACTGGTCAACCCTGTAAATGCGATTGCACTACTGTGTCTACTAGGTTATAAATACCAAAAGATTACTGTCTTGCATCTGACTTTTTTTTTCATCTGGTTTACCTTAAGGGTCAGACTTGACTCGCATGTGATGATACACTTGTTATATTACTCGACGCCTGTGGTATACACCCTTCTCAAGTGCGAGTTTTAGACTTGACTTCTGTTCACTATTGTGGTACCTAAGAATAAAAAGTATATACTGGAAAATGTCTGTTGGACAAGATGAGACAGATCATGTATTTTGCGCCACATTTATCGCTCCTAAATATATCTAACACTTAACAAACCATACTGCGGGTTCGAACCCCACCCGTGGTATGGTTTGTTTGCAATCGTGTCATCACGATTTCGTGAAAATTGTTATTGATGACTTATTAAAAATTTGTAGCTATATTCCCAAACTAGTGTTCAATTGTTTCTCCTATGCACTTAAAACCAAGGAGGGTGGCCACTGTTATCGTGGTGAGAACCTTCTATGGTGATGCCCTGAGCTGTTACTGTTAGGGCTACTGTTACAAGGGAAACCATGGCTGACAATCCTAACTTCGTATGTGTCATATGCATGGAGAGCAGTATATTCCCCTTTTATCAACGCTGTATGACCCTGGTTGGTTTAACGCTTAGTTTTGATTATAATAATAAACCCCTTTTATCTTCTGTATGTTGAGTCAGCACTGGACCTGCGGCTGGTTGGTGGGCATCGCTGAATTCAACAGTAGTTCAGCTCTGACAAGGCTCCCGCAGGATTTGGAGGGAAGAGACATACATACCTTGCTAAAAATGCTTTTATTCTGGAAACGTTTCGCCCTATAAAAAGCTTTATCAAGTCATCTACACAGAGTGAAAAGGGTCCCAGTAAAAGTTGCGTCCGCAACGTTTATTTTCTTTATCGTCGGCATTACGCCATATGGGTCCTGATTTTTATTTTTGTAGTAGGAACACTATGACCCTCTGTAGATCAGCCGTTCTCTTCTTATTTTCCTTTGGAGTTGTTTTTGTTTCTGATACAAAGCCTATGTTTTATATCATTGGGGAGGGCAAAGAAAATTAACTATCTTCGATGACTCTATTTAGGGTTCAGTGTCGGCTCGTAAAATTGCTCCCTCTGCTATTTGTGTTGTGAATTCCACGTGTCTCTAAGAGGAACCTGAAGCCGTACACAAGAATCTCGTTGCCTTGCTTTAGGCTCCCACAGAGAAGATACATAAATGTCCATTACATTCTCCATGTATTACGAACTGTGCTTTTAGCGTGTGGGCGATATGTCTTCTTTTCATGATGGTATATCATAATTCACCATATATCTCAGTCCTTGTAAATCAGTATGACAGGATGGGGTGCTCTTGTTGGTTGAAGGAATACCATTGTCTTTTTTCTCCCACTATCAGGAAAATACTAATACCCTCTTAAAGTCAACCCCATCGCTCAGAACTCTGTTACGCCCTTTGCTCATTTTAAAAAAAAGAGACGATATATTTATACGTGTTATTTTGGCTTTTTCACTTAATATTATATTAAGGAGTATCTTCATTAATAGGTACAATGAATTTAGTCGGCTTTATAATATTATCTGGCCATAAATTGTTTAGCTTTGTACATAGGTAGGATGTTTCAATGTTCTAAACTGCTGCTGTGGTTTGAGTTGTTTTCTGACAAAACTATTTTTTTAGCTAAAATAGTTAGATTATCAAACTTTTAAATATAATTTTTACTGCAATTGAAATTTATGGGAAAAGTTAGCGAAATTTTTTTTTTTTTTTTTTTTTTGAGGAGGCATGGTTAAGCACCAGGGGACAATTTGAACTACTCAATCCCTATTCAGACGGAGTTAAAGTTTGGTGGTAAAGCTTTACAGTGTTCAGTTTTCACCTTCCACTGGTCGAGGGTCTGGTGGATAATCTGGCTTTAAGTCACGCTGCACTTCCCCAGAAGTTCCCAGGAATTTTGGAAGCCCTTTAATAGGGTATATATCGGTCTGAGAAGGCGGTTGAGAAACTCTTGAAGAAAATAAGAATAAGGGAATGAGTCTAAGTGTTACGCCTTTTATAGACTCTGATCTAAAAAAAGGGATTATTGGTAGAATGGTCCCCGAGGAAGAACTCTGTTATTTGCATCAGTGTGGCGTTTAGGCTTGTAAAAACGCCTGTGTCTGTGCATACATATATCTTTTGACTCATTGTGAAGGAGTCTAGAAACTCTGTCTAGAGCCGTTTGTAAATATTTAACGTATTACTGTGATGTGATAATTATGCTAATGATATATGTTTTGCTCAGTGATTACGATATGAGAAATTCTGTTTTAAAATTTGAATTATTTAATTCATGATAGAAACCTTATGTGATTATTAATGATGTTAATCAAACAAGCAGAAACTAGAAAGATTCCTTTTCCTCAATAAGTGAACCCTTTGTATGATGACCCCTAGACGAGATAATCCTGTTCTTTTTATACGAGTTTGTTATGTGAAGCACTGTAGTAAAGTGGTCTACAGGACCTGTTCGTAACACACTTGCAGTGCAATTTTGAAGTTTAAAATCTACCATCGATATTCTGGACACTGGGAGAGCAAAATACAGGCAAGTGCTTAGTCACTAGGACTTGCGATGCTAGTTGCAAGGGCACCTGGCATCCTAATTCTCCCACATTGTCTTATGCTATAAATAATGATCAGAATTATAATAATAATAAATAATGAATAAATATCAATAAATATCAATGATTAATACATTATTAAATTAATAACTAAATTTAAAATATTTATAATTTAAAAAAGATTTAATTAAAAATTAATATTCTAAAAAATTAGTAATGTAATTAAAAATTAATAATTATTAATAGTTATTTAACCTTCAGAGGCTAAATAAAACCTAGGGAATGGCAGGAAATCAGGTTTGATTAGAGGAAGGAAAAGCGTAATTAAAATTCCTTGGATCAACATCACTAGTCATCTCATTCATTGAAGGAATGAATGGCACCTCCCATACCATTTATGACCTGTCAAAAAAAAAAAATTAAGAAATTAAGAAATTTTTGTTTTCGGGCGAATGTAATCTGAATTCTTTCTGCTTACCTCGTATCTTAGTCTTATCAAGGTTACACAAGCAGCTACTTAGGTGTTGAGCGGAGTAGCGTACTATCAGTATTTTGTTAATGTAATATTACTACGCTTGACTAGATTTTGCATCGATTACTTTCATATCTCCTTATTCGTAATAATCTTGATGTACCATGATGCCATTTAAAATATCTCCTCCCGCACCTTATACCTCTTACTTTTTTCTAATCAGTCTCGCCAGTGGAACAGTATCAACATCCTTGTCGTAGTTAAGGTATTAATTATCTAATCCTTAGCATATATAATTCCTTCATATATTGTTAAGAAAAGTGGGATTAAATAAATTAAACAAAATCAACTTTTCGTAAAACTATGATGAGTGGCTTTAATTAATATTTTTCTCATGACAGAAGCAATTTGATAAGAATTTATTGCTTCAAGATTTTTGTCTACAGGTCATATTCAACTGACTGTCTTATACTCTGATACGTGTGAGTTATGTAACTTTTCAGTCAACTGATACTGAATTTGCGCTCATCGGTGATTCTGGCACAGGTTAGATTAGGTAAAGTTCGTCAGGAAACAGAACAAGTGTTTCCTGACGCTGGTCTTAGTCATGTGATGACCCCGCCGTTGTAGCTTTGGGTTATCTGACCGAGGCCTTCCGCTGGCTTACCGGTCCACCCCCTTTAAAAATTATGGTCATAATTATAACCATTTATCTTATTCTAGCACAGTACCCGGCCACAATGAGTTAACGAAAAGATTTATTTAGGACACACCAAGTTTCTTTATATACTAATTTATAATAACAGTAAATATATTTGGCTATGAGTGTTATTAATGAAAACAATATAATAGATTTTTAATTTGTCCTAAATTTACCTGTAACAGACAATAACAGTTTAAAAACAGTGTATTCCTAAAAGGTCTCTGGCTAACTAACCCTTTTAGGGTCTAGTTTCTAGGCCTTATATGCTCTTTCGTTACCATCCATAGGATGGATACAGAGTGCACAATAAACTATCCTTTTGAGTGGTAAAACATAAAAGCTATTCATCCTACATAGTTTGACTCGGTTATTAAGTTGCATGATTGTTTAATTTCATGATGTATAATTATCATTCAACTTGATATGTAACAAAGCAGAAAAGTAACTTAGTAAGGAATGACGGTCAAGTCGCCGACGGGTATGTAAGCAAAAGTTTAAGAATGTATCTTTATTTGCACAAAGTTCCACTCTGAGTCGAGCTTTTCCGATCTGGGTAAAGTTTTAACTCGCAAAATCGTAATAACCCAGCCGTGGGTTCGATCCCAACCCGTTCTGGGAGCAGGAAAACTTTTACTTTGAAGGCAGCGTTCTCTAAATTAAGGCAGGTTCTGCAAATTTGTGTCTTTGTCTATATACAGGCCAAGGGCTTGGCAGTGCTCAACAATGAACATTTCATTGAAAAATCATTTTGCACTCACCATGGACAGTCTTTTGATATTAAATAAAAAATCGTCCAGCCAATTCCGTGCTTCGTGAAGCGTTTAACCTGTGTTAGTCTCTCTTGGAGTACTGCGGGATCGGTTCTCCCGACCACAAATCGCCACCAGATCTCTGACCAACTTGGTTGAAGGTGATCTTTTATTGTCCTGCCGCATTGTCCTCGGAAGGTACCACTTGAGGAAACTTTTTTTTTTTCCTTTCCTACAGAATTTCAATTATAAAGTTGTCTTGCCACGATAGGATTTCCATCGGGTAGAAGAAAAATTCAAGGACGAACTTAACCGTGTAATGGTGTGTTTGTGGGAGTGTTGGAGGTGTTGGTGTTGGGGGATAGGTGGTGGTGGTTGGGGTTTTGGTGTTAGGGGATGGGTGGTGATGGAGGTAGGTGGAAGTGTTGAAGGTGTTGGTTTTGAGAGATGGGTGGTGATGGTGGTAGTTGGGGTGTTGGAGGTGTTGGTGTTGGGAAAGAGGTGTTGTGGTGGTGATAGTAGTTGAGGTGTTGGAAGTGTTGGCGTTGCGGGATGGATGGTGGTGGTGGTGGTAGTTGGGGTGTCTTAGCAGAAGTGTGGATGGGTTTAAGTTGTCAGGATGGGTGTTGGTGGGTTGAAGGGTTCTGGGATGGGTTTTGGTGGACAGGAGTGTTCAGGGGATAGCGTGGGAAGGTTGGTGTGCTCAGGGAAGGATGTGGGTGAAAGTGAAGGATGGTACTGTGGGAGAGAGTGTAGGAGACTGTGTGGGGGCAGAGGAATATGGAGAGAGTGCAGAGGTATGGACACTGGAGTGAACAGAGTGGGTCTTGGAGTAAGTTGTTGTGGGTGGTAGGTTTACTGGTGGCGTTTGCATAGTGGGAAAGTGGGCGGAGGTGTGAGCAGAGGTTGGGCGGAGGTGTGAGCAGAGGTTGGGCGGAGGTGTAAGCAAGGGGTGTGGGTAGGGAAGAGCGGAGGTGTGGGCGTGTAGTGAGGGAAGTTGCCGCAAATTGCTACTAAATTTGCCAGCAACACGCCTCACTCAGTGTCTGTCTACCGTCATTCTCATTATCTTAATCGAGTTAGTGTATGAATGTGTGTACAAGGACACGTACACACACACACACACACACACACACACACACACACACACACACACACACGTTAAAAATACAGACGTGTGTGCTTACCTATCTGTTCCTGCATAAGTCGAATTTCATCTCTTGGTCCCACCATTTACCCTTCAATAATTTAATTTAGTTGCTTCCTAACCTTTTGGAGTCTATCAGTTCTACTTTTCACATCATGTGAAATAGATAGTTTTTGTCTATTCTTCATCCAATTCAGTATTTACGTAGAGAAAAAAATATTTATTAATGATGAATAAGACTCTTTTGCCTTAATTTGGAATCTATATTCTAGAAACGTTTCTCCAGCCAGTGGCTTCTTCAGTCGAATGCTGAAAAACGGTGGAAGATGAGGATTTTGAGGTAATCAGTCCCTCGGCCTGGAGTCGATGTATTCAGTCCTTAAATTTTTGCTGGACGGAACGCATTGACTCCAAGCTCAGGGACTGATTACCCTAAACTCCTCTTCTTCCACCGTTTCTCTGAGTTAGATTGACTGGCGAAACGTTTCTGGAATAAAAATTCCCAAGTAAGGCAAGAGTCTTATTTATCAATAATAAATATTTTTCCTATACGTAGAATATAGATTCCCAAGTATTGCACAGGTCTTATTTATTATCCTGTCAGTTTTCTAAATCATTTATTCACATATTAATACTGCTGTGCCTTGTTAGGGTGCTTAGTTTTCATCCGGGTCTTCTTAGTCTTATTTCAGTGTATTAAAGGTCAAAAAGAGATCTTATCTGTGATAGAAGTACATAAGATGTCATGGCAGAATCTTTACTCGAATCTTCACTCTTCTGGTAACGAAAGGTTAAATTCCTTTACTTTTTCCGCAGTTTAGGCTCCTCAGTTCTGGAATTAACATGTTAGGTAAAAGGACACAAGTGTAACTAATGCGGCATTTTATTGTAGCGACGTTTCGCTCTCTATGAGCTTTGTAAAGCCGTTATAAAGCTCCTGAAGAGCGAAATGTTGCTTAAGTAAAATGTCGCATTAGTTGCACTTGAGTCCTTTTACCTAACATGTCGGTAATTTTACCAACATTATTGAAATTAACATATCTGCAAACTTCAGAACGTTCTCCAGCTTTCGTACGTATTTGGTTAGGTTTGGGCTCCATGCTGTTGCTGAATACTCGAAGTTTAGCCTGGCATACGTGGTTTATATTAATTTCAATTCCATGAATAACTACTTGTCTAAGTTTCTGAAGTGTGATTCTCATTAGCCAGTGTGGCGTTATCTGCTGATGTAAGGCAGTTTATATAATAATGAGAGAGATTTGGAGCGATATTTCTCAAAGTTTGTTAAATGCCTCTGGAGATGCGTCCTCCTAAATTTCCAGATTTCCCTATAATAATTAATAATCTTATATTTGTTTGGGTTAATCCAACAGCCAGTTTTTGAACCGTACCAGCGATCTATCCAATGTTCTTTTTTCTTTTTATATTCCTGCTAATAATTTTTCTCATCATCCCTCTCATCATTTTTTTTAATTTGAGAAAATTTACATGCAGGATTTTTTTTTTTTTTTTTTAGTGAATTTGATCATCGTTCATCAAAATAATGTTTCCCAAGGAAACTCTATTGGTTACCTCTACAGTCTAATATTTCATCTATTTCAGGCTTTCTTAAAGTATAAGAATATGAAATTTGCCTCTCAGTTTTGTATATTTTCAGTCAGTGTGTGGCAGGATTTACCACTCAAAACCCGTGTAGATTTTCCGCGAACAGTCTTCTCAACAGATATTCAGCTAATTTCTCTCAAGTTATCTCTTCTGTCACTTTGCGTAGCATACGCATCAACTTAGTGTATTTTGCCTATCTCCGAGTTTAAAATTCTAGACCACATTTATTATTTTCCAGCAGTTAATTTCTCATTATTAAATTTTAAATCTTCGCTAGTGGTTCGCATAGAGTCGATATATATCAGTAGTATCATTAGTAATATCCCGTCTATATGGCAGCTGTTAGTTTTCTTATGGATATTAAAATTTCATTATAATATTAAGAAGACTCAGTTTTGTTTAGCTTGGCATTTTTCCTCTCAGCCTGGGAGCTGATTCATTCTCGTTTGTTAAGTCTTTCAAATGATTTTCTCTCATTTTTCATGAATATGCCAGTCATTTTTAACTTTATTATGGGATCTTTCACATCGGTCTTTCCTTCTTATACAGTAGTTTCGACTTTATCTCTGTTTCAAAGTCCTTCTCGAGTTGCTTCTCCGCTTCTCTTCTTATTCTGACATATTCATTGTTCTCATGCTTTGTTCTCTATTTTATATCAATAAGTGTGCCCTATTGTCAACTGTATTTATTCATTATTTTAGCTTTGCCTTTCTGATTAAAACATTTTTAGATTTATAATTTCCTTTCCTTATAGAATAAATTCAGTTTTCATAGCCTGTTAATATTTCTTCTTAGTGCAGCACTTTATCATTGTTTATGAGGTCGGTCCATCTAGCACAAATTTTCTATTGATTTTTGGAAAAGAAATCCTTCATTCCTTCATAGTCCTCTAATCTCTATTCTGGTTTCATGATTTTCTTTCTGCTCTTTTCAATGATCTCACCTCTAAGCATTTGAACTTATTACATATGATGACTAACTCGAGGCTCATTCCTCCTATATATGATACAATGTGTATTTGAAGATAGGCAGTATTAGTTGTCGTGTACTTTAGTAACAATGCACTATCCATGTATTTCTGTGTATCTGCATGTCTGTGAAGTCCCCACAGTTTAGGAGTTCCTTCCCAAATCTCCTATGACTCCACTCAAGATTACACCTCTTCCTTTGTTCTATTTATTTCCTCTAGAATTTATTAGCATTCTGGAAACATATTTGCACTTACTCCTGTGCAATTAGTTCCTGTGAAAACAATTTCATTTTATTTATCTTCAAACCCACTGCATCAGAGTATGTTGGTCTTGTATGGGAAGGGATGGGGACTCTTGTACATACTCTGATTCTCAACTAATAGTCAACACTGTGTCCTCCCTGTTGTGCGAGTCTGAGCTCCCAGTGGATGAGAGTGAATGTCTTGATTGGCTGATCTCTGTGCCGATGCTGTGATTTGTGGTGAAGGTTGAATTGTGTGGAGGGACTGTTGGGAATTTCAGGGTAAGGTCAGAGTATTTACTGCTGAAGATAGGGTAGGGGTTAGGGTCGGAATTGGAGAGGGGAGGTGGGGCTTTGAAGGATGTAGTGGGGCTACCGAATGATGGTGCTTTATCAAGAAAGGGGATGAGAATGGTGGGCTGAGGAAAGAGTGTTGTGGGGTGGAAGGGAGATGTGTGGGGGAAGTGAAGGTAGGGGTCGATCTGAGGAAGGTTGGGCGGTAGAGTTAAGGAATAGGGTGGTTGTGAGGAAAAAACTGGGTAGGTTTTTCGTTAGTTACCAGATGTGAAACTCGCTTGTCGATAGGCACTTGACCTGTTGTGCGATGCGTGTGTTTGTGTATACTCACCTATTTGTACTCACCCCTTTGTGTTTGCACGGATAGAATCACAACTGGCTATGTTAGTTAGTTACCATTTTGTCCTAGGCACATGTCGATTAGACACTAGGCCTGTTGTATGTATGTATGTGTGTGTGTGTGTGTGTGTGTAACGAAACACTTCGAACTGTTTCGGCCCCGCCGGGAATTGAACCCGGGCCCTCCGTGCGTGAAGCAAGTGTGTGTGTGTGTGTGTGTGTGTGTGTGCGCGCGCGTGTGTCTGTGTGTGTGTGTGTGTGTGCGCGCGCGCGCGTGCGTGCGTGCGTGTGTGTGCGCGCTTGTTTCTACCGTGCTGTCAGTCTATCTCCAAAAGTGACATTCCAAATATTAGGGAAATTAGCAGTCCCGACAAGTTGAATTACCACGAGAATCTAATTACAAACAAATCCTTTACCGCGAACAACATACCAAACTGAGTTCCGAAAGAGTCCAATCACCAAATAGCATCCACGTTAACAGCTGAAGAGAAAAAGAAAGAGAGAATCAAATGACTTGAAAGACAAATATTTTATTTTACAAATTTTTAGAATGGTGGCAGGACATGAGGACTGAACTATGGTGGCAGGACATGAAGACTGAACTATGGTGGCAGGACATGAGGACTGAACTATGGTGGCAGGACATGAGGACTGAACTATGGTGGCAGGACATGAGGACTGAACTATGGTGGCAGGACATGAGGACTGAACTATGGTGGCAGGACATGAGGACTGAACTATGGTGGCAGGACATGAGGACTGAACTATGGTGGCAGGACATGAGGACTGAAGTATGGTGGCAGGACATGAGGACTGAACTATGGTGGCAGGACATGAGGACTGAACTATAGTGGCAGGACATGAGGACTGAACTATGGTGGCAGGACATGAGGACTGAACTATGGTGGCAGGACATGAGGACTGAACTATGGTGGCAGGACATGAGGACTGAACTATGGTGGCAGGACATGAGGACTGAACTATGGTGGCAGGACATGAGGACTGAACTATGGTAGTAGGACATGAGGACTGAACTATGGTAGTAGGACATGAGGACTGAACTATGGTAGTAGGACATGAGGACTGAGCTATGGTAGTAGGACATGAGGACTGAACTATGGTAGCAGGACATGAGGACTGAACTATGGTAGTTGGACATGAGTACTGAACTATGGTAGTTGGACATGAGGACTGAACTATGGTGGCAGGACATGAGGACTGAACTATGGTAGTTGGACATGAGGACTGAACTATGGTAGTAGGACATGAGGACTGAACTATGGTAGTAGGACATGAGGACTGAACTATGGTAGTAGGACATGAGGACTGAACTATGGTAGTAGGACATGAGTACTGAACTATGGTAGTAGGACATGAGGACTGAACTATGGTAGTAGGACATGAGGACTGAACTATGGTAGTAGGACATGAGGACTGAACTATGGTAGTAGGACATGAGGACTGAACTATGGTGGCAGGACATGAGGACTGAACTATGGTGGCAGGACATGAGGACTGAACTATGGTAGTAGGACATGAGGACTGAACTATGGTAGTAGGACATGAGGACTGAACTATGGTAGTAGGACATGAGGACTGAACTATGGTGGGAGGACATGAGGACTGAACTATGGTAGTAGGACATGAGGACTGAACTATGGTAGTAGGACATGAGGACTGAACTATGGTAGTAGGACATGAGGACAGCAAATGTTGTTTCTCTACTCCACACACACACACACACACACACACACACACACACACACACACACACACACACACACACACTAAAAGCTCTGTTTTTATCACAAATGATAATGTCTCTGTCTTTGTCATTTTTCGTGTCACTTTTATCCTCCGTACAGGTCTCCCTTACCCCTCCCTTTTTCTCTCCCTTTACCCCCTTCCTTTCTTCCATCCTTTCAATATTAATTTTCTTCATTTTTTCCCTTTTCCCAAACTGTCTCTTTCCCCACTCCCTATTTCACCCCTTGTATCCCTCTTCCTGTCTCCCCTCCCTGTATCCCCTCTCCTGTATTCCCTCTCCTGTATCCCCTCTCCTGTATCCCCTCTCCTGTATCCCCTCTCCTGTATCCGCTGCCAGTTCCTCTGGACAGTTTAATGAATGTAATTTATGATGTTTCACGTTTCAATAACATGTTTAAAATTTATTATTCTCGAATTACCCAATGTTGTGTTCGTGCTTTTATATAAAAAGCCTCCCGGGATGCAATAAAAAATTAATAAGTCTATTAAAATTTTTAAATTATTCATGAATATTCATATATATATATATATATATATATATATATATATATATATATATATATATATATATATATATATATATATATATATATATATACGTATATATCGTATTGTAATCACGAACGAGTGGTATTTAATCAATAACAACACTGCGACTAGCCAGGGATCGAACCCGTGTTGTTTAGCCCGCCTCATGGTGAGCGAAAATTCCACGACGCTCTAACCCACGGAACCTTGAAATCCTACAAGAAGCAAGCGTAGTTCGCTTGGCTCATGTTTGTAGGACTGTATGGGCCAGTGGTTTAGGGCATCGTGAATTTTCGCTCTTCCCATGAGGCGGGCTAAAACATCACGGGTTCGATCCCCCGGCTAGCCGCAGTTTACTGATTATATATATATATATATAATTATGTATGTATAAATTATGTCTTCTTCAGCATAGTCACATAAGCACGGAAATTCAAGGAGCAGTATATTACCATCTCCATTTGAGAATAACATATATTAAATCTTTTGGAAAATTCCGAGCACTCAGAAATCAATTAAAGGCAGTTCGGCTGATAATGCCTTCTGGTATCGGACAACGAATGCCCTAAAAACTAGTGTTACATGCCTTTATCTTGACATATAAGTCAAGATTATTCCCTAAAAGTATTAGTAAGCTAAATATCTTCCATCTTAACAGCTATTTCTAAGATAACCGAATGCAGACTTCATGGTTAAAATCAGCACTAGTGGTTAAACCATTAAGATGGACGTTACAGTTATTACTGAAACTGAAATCGTTTTGCTCTCATAAAACTGTCATTTAGGTAATTAACTCATTAATTCTATCCTTCATTTCTAGCATTGTTTCTGAACCGTGGCACTCAAATGGGCTTTGATGTAGTACTTAATTTGCAAGTGATTAAACAAGAAGTGGACGACCTCATTTGACGTTTCTCTTTAGGTAATAATGATCATTTGATGTCAAGGAGAGTAAGTGAAGTTTCTTTCTCGAGTGGGTGAGGACAGGACAGTGCTGAAGGGCACAAGAAGGACCGAAACCTTGGCCCATTATATTTCTAGTCAGTGGGTTGTGAAAGTTTACATCCATGACGTTGTGACTTCTATTCTTCATTTTGAATGTTAGTTTTAGGATAGAGAAAGTAAATCATCCAGAGAGAGCTTATATTAGAACAATGTTACGCTCAATGAAATGCTGAATCCATCTCTGCACAGACCAAATAAATGATTGTTCTAGTGTGAATCTTCACTATAGAAGGTTGTAGGTCATATAGATCCAGTAGTTAACCCACGAAGAAGAAAATAGAAAAGGGGCAGATATGTCTGTCAGTCCTGGATAATTTTTTATGAAAATCAGATACATCAGCAGCGTGATGCTATCCTTTTCTACATGAAAGTTACACAATTGGTATGTCGTGCCGAATAGGTAAAATTGGTCAATTTGCAAGAAGTCATTTAAAATTAAATCTTTTCTAAAATTTCTCTTATACGTTTAAATATTTTTTTTTTCATTTATGTTAATGTAAAAATTAATAATTTTGTACCAAAAGAACCTTAGAAAACATACCTTACCTAACTTACCTAACTAATCCAATTAAATATATTTTAGATAAGTTTACAATAATTTAATAATAAGCAAACACAATGAGATATATATTTTTGGTTAGGTTCAGAATGATTTTCACGAAATTACTGCATACACAAATTTTCGCTTGCCTTATTAGGCAAGAAGACCATTGCTATTTAAGCCAAAATAGCAAGTTTTACCTATTCGGCACGACAGGTACAAAAGCTAGCTATGTTTCCCTGAGAAATACCATCACACAGGATGGGTTACATAATCCTGTCAGTGTTTTGGGAGGATGAACATCACCTCTTGACAATTTTGAACATTGCCAAGTAACATCTGACAAGAGAGCGAACACTACTAGTACACAACAGTGTATCCCAGTGGTAAGAGTCGCGCCTCTTACCACTGGGGTCCGGGGTACGAGACCCCGGACGACCAAAAAAAAAAAAAAAAAAAAACTTTTATACAATAAAATATTAATCCAATAATAAACCTTTAGAAAATTATTAATTGCAAGAATAGTGCTTCATTTACTAACTGAAAGAATAAAGCTTTTATTACTTACTAATCAAAAGATCAATCTTTTTTGGTTCTTATTAAACTTAATATGTCGCCTTAGTTTTATACGATGTTGCTTAAGCATCGCAATTATTCATTAAGTGCAAGAATAACTCTTCAAATATTTATTAGTCTCTCTAATAACTTTATTAATTTCAGAAATAACACATCAGTCACTTGTTTGACAAATACATTAACTCCCCACATTAAGATTATTAGTCCTTAATTAGCCGCCTAAAAGCAAATTCACCAGCCTTGGGATGGAGTAACACAGCCTCTTGAATACGAGAACTTAACTCCTTGAAAATGATCCTCCACTTCCCTTAAGTGCATTCCCAGGCCTCGGTAGTGCGATTCGCTGTGTCCCTCGGGATCAAGGAGCCGGAGCGTAAGTGTCGAACACAATATTAATTTTCGGCTTGTGATACCCTTCATGGAGTGCATCGCAAGGGCGTATTTTAATGTCTTCAATATTCTGCTTTCACCTTAATGCTCAGAGTGCTGAAGAACACTTGCCTGAGTGAAAAGTTATATGATAATATTTCGAGTGTCTATGTTTATTGATATTTCTTTTATCTCGATTAAATAACCGATGAAATATTATAGGAAGTGTAAATAGAAAGTATTAGTTCAGTAGCATATTACTGCACGATAGCCTCTGTAGTAGAGCACGGTACGATATCTTTATATGTAGATGAAGACATTTACATGTATGTATATATATATATATATATATATATATATATATATATATATATATATATATATATCGTGCCGAATAGGTAAACTGGTCAATTAGCAAGAACTCCTTTAAAATTAGGTCATTTCTAAAATTTTCTTTTGTACGTTTAAAGATTTTTTTTTTCATTTATGTTAATATAAAAAAATAATTATTTTTTACCAAAAGAACCTTAGAAAACTTACCTAAGCTTATTATAACAAGCGCAATTTAATTTAGCCTAAGCCAATTAAATATTATTTATATAAATTTACAAAATTTTAATAAACGCAATTAAATATTTTTTTTGGTTAGATTCAGAATGATTTTTGCGAAATGATTGCATTCACAAATTTTGGCTTGCCCTATTCGGCAAGAAATGCGCTGCTATTTAAGCCAAAATCGCAAGTTTTACTTATTCGGCACGACATATACACTTTTTGCGAATTAATCGCAATCAGATATGTTTTTAAGTCATGGTTATTATGTTTAGAGATTTAGAGAGAATTACAAATTATCACCAATGTTGATGAGGCCAGGTAAAATTAGCAGCGAAACGAACTTTAAATATACAAACATAGCAAACAACTCCGAGGTTAGCAAACACAGACTTAAGCCCATCTGACCCGAGGATAACAAACACAGACATAAGCCCATCTGACCCGAGGATAACAAACACAGACATAAGCCCATCTGACCCGAGGATAACAAACACAGACATAAGCCCATCTGACCCGTCGGTAATAAAGACCCAATTATATAAATTCTTAAGGGAAAAAATGCGGGATTAACAAAGATAGACGTATGCCAAAGAAACCTGAGGTTAACAAACACAAAAAAAACCGACCTGTTGTTAACAAACACACACAAACATACCCGATGTTAAACACAAAAAGACAGACCCCGAGGTTAAACGCCAAAAAAAAAAAAAAACGAATTTAAAAGAAGACAGTCAAGAATTCATCACATCACACATGAGGTTAACCTAAATTAACTCCCAAAGAGAGAAAATTGTAATAGACTTTTAGCATGTTTTACGATTTATCAAATTTTAGCACATCTTACTATTATTGTCTCATAATTTGTGTTACGGTTGATGTTATCTTATCATTTATGTTCTTATGATTTGTTATCTTGTGATTCATGTTGTCTTGTGGTTTATGTTGTCTTGTGGTTTATGTTGTCTTGTGGTTTATGTTGTCTTGAAGTTTATGTTTTCTTGTGGCTTATGTTGTCTTGTCGTTTATGTTGTTTTGTGGTTTATGTTGTCTTGTGGCTTATGTTGTCTTGTGGCTTATGTTGTCTTGTGGTTTATGTTGTCTTGTGGTTTATGTTGTCTTGTGGTTTATGTTTCCTTGTGGTTTATGTTGTATTGTGGTTTATGTTGTCTTGTGGCTTATGTTGTCTTGTGGTTTATGTTGTATTGTGGTTTATGTTGTCTTGTGGTTTATGTTGTCTTGTGGTTTATGTTGTCTTGTGGTTTATGTTGTCTTGTGGTTTATGTTGTCTTGTGGTTTATGTTGTATTGTGGCTTATGTTGTCTTGTGGCTTATGTTGTCTTCTGGTTTATGTTGTCTTGTGGTTTATGTTGTCTTGTGGTTTATGTTGTCTTGTGGCTTATGTTGTCTTGTGGCTTATGTTGTCTTGTGGTTTATGTTGTCTTGTGGTTTATGTTGTCTTGTGGTTTATGTTGTCTTGTGGTTTATGTTGATATGTGGCTTATGTTGTCTTGTGGCTTATGTTGTCTTGTGGTTTATGTTGTCTTGTGGTTTATGTTGTCTTGTGGTTTATGTTGTTTTGTGGTTTATGTTGTCTTGTGGCTTATGTTGTCTTGTGGCTTATGTTGTCTTGTGGTTTATGTTGTCTTGTGGTTTATGTTGTCTTGTGGTTTATGTTGTCTTGTGGTTTATGTTGTCTTGTGGTTTATGTTGATATGTGGCTTATGTTGTCTTGTGGCTTATGTTGTCTTGTGGCTTATGTTGTCTTGTGGCTTATGTTGTCTTGTGGTTTATGTTGTCTTGTGGTTTATGTTGTCTTGTGGTTTATGTTGTCTTGTGGTTTATGTTGTCTTGTGGTTTATGTTGTCTTGTGGTTTATGTTGTCTTGTGGTTTATGTTGTCTTGTGGTTTATGTTGTCTTGTAGTTTATGTTGTCTTGTGGCTTATGTTGTCTTGTGGCTTATGTTATCCTATGATTTAGCTTATCATTTACGTTAAATCCCATTTATCAAGTTTTAGCATTATTTTATTTTATTTAGGCTTCCTCAACTCAAAATTCACATTTTCATTTCAGAGATGTTTTCTTGTGTTTATTCTCTTTCTTAGAGAGTTCTTGCCTTTTTTTTATTATTTTCATCCCCAAATTTTCTACCTTTTATTTATTTTTTCTCTTTAGTTTGTAGAATTCTTAAATTGATCCTCTTTGCCCCTTTTCTCACATATTTTTTTATTTTGCAATTTTTAATCTTCATCTTTTAGTTTTTTTCTTTATTTACAATATCAACTTCATTTTTTATCTTCATACTTTATCTTTGTCATCGATATCATATTCATAATATTTTAATTGTTACTTTATTTTAGAATTACCATCTGCATTATTTTCATATTTGATATCACTTTCATTATTTTTATTCTTCCTCTTTCGAGTTCTTCTCTTCATTCTATTTTTCTTCTTCACATTTCTTTTCCATCCTCCTCCTCTTCTTTCTTCTCCATCATCTTTTTTTGTCCATACCTTTTTTTCCAATTCTTAATTCTTTTCTTCACCCTACACCTCTTCGCTCTCCCAGTCTCTTCTATTATTTCTCGTCTTATTCCGTCCCTTTCTCCTACTCCTCCGTGCTCCTGCTCCTCCTCATCTCCACTCTTCTACTCCTCTCGGAAATGTTAATTAACCTGATGATGTGGTGTTACATTGGAGGAGTGTTGCTAGGTGCATGTCTAAGAGCAGTGCTAATTGCCGTAAGTGAGGTGTGGCAAATCCTCTTCCTGTATGGTGTTTGTTTTGTGTGTATGTGTCTGTGTATTTGTCTATGTGTGTGTGTTTTCCCATTTTTAGCTACAGCAACTTAATTTTTGCATTTTAATTGATCTACACGTTTTTTTTTTTTAAGGTGTGCGCAATACGAAGCCGCTATTCATTTCACTTCTGGCCAAACATTCTCTGTAAACAGTCTTTTCCGTATTTTTCTCCCCATTTTTCTATCTATATATATTTCTATCTATATATATTGGTTGCGAATGAAATAGAGTTTCGCTCACCATTTCCTTTATATGATTTTATGAGACGATTTTTTGTAATAACTCTTGGTTCCCTCCATGACTTCTTTTTGGTCATTAAAGTTACATTTTAAGTAGTCTCAGTTCATGTTCCATTTTATAATCATTATTTTCTTTTACATTAGATTTTGCGTCATTCACAAAATGATACAGATCCTTGTGTTACCCCACTGATGACATGTTCTCTTGTGGACATTTATCCTCTTAACATTCTTTTCATTTTCTTGTCACAAAGAAAAACTTTTATCCACTGCATTAGCTTCTCTCTTATTTTTTCTTCGTTTTACGTTAGTTTCTATATTAGTTTTTCTAAGAAACCCAATCAAAAATGTCCTTTAAAAACAATTTCCTTCCAGTTTCCTTCTGGGACAATGTCTTTCACTCTATCATAATGGTTGAATAGAATTAAGATGCAGGAATGGGGAGACTGAACACAAAATTGTTTGATAGTTCATGTTTTTGCCCTCCACGGCTTTTATCTATTTTTCTCAAAAGGATTTTCAAAATACATTTTTAAACCACATCAGAACCTGCGTATAGAAAAACAAGGATATACATATCGAAAGGAGTGTATCTCTTATTATATACGTTGAGATTTATTATTCCCTGATTTACGAATAAGTGTTCTTGGCTTTAGTGTCGTGGTGATATGCAACCTTAAAGACTCATTTAGTCGATAGACTGAACATCTAGGAAAAAGTATTTTTCAGTATTTTTAGTTAAAATATACCACAAACAATTGTGGTATATATTTTTTTCTCTCTGTTGCCTTTTCCACAACTGTTATTTAAATAACTGTTACTGCAACAGGGATCAAGGTCATAAAGTAGGCTTAATCCCTTCACCCAGTGAGGACCTTAATTTGCATACCATGAAATAAGCATGAGGTGGGTATTTGACCTTTTTTTCATACCCAAGATCACATTATACTGAACAGCGGTTAATGTGTGCAGCTGACAGTTACTGTGTGTATATACTCAAATGATAGCATAAGATTTGAGTAGCACTGCAGGTGGCCTACTGGCCCATGCTAGACAATCTCTACTTGTACTCGTCTACTTCTGGTTATGTGCCTGTCTTCAGGAGACTCTTAAATGGCTGTGACTGGACTCTTTTTTTTTTTTACCTGTGTGTGCCTTTGTGTAATTACATATTTGTAATTATTTATTTGTAATTACTTATGTGTGGTTACAGATGAGCTGTACACTTTTGTCACGTCAAGTTACATTTCATTTATTTTTTTATTTACTTGTAAATTGAAACACTGTGAAGAAAAAATATTGATAAGGTTTTAATCCGGAAAACAGTTTAACGCTTCCAAGAAATATATTAATACGCGAAATTAATAACTGTTAAACTTGTATTCTGTTAATTTTTGTATTTAATAGCTAGACTTTGTTCACCTGCGGCCCTTACTAGTGAGCAGTCCTGGCTCACTTGGTCTAGTCCGGTCACGTGTCTTCAAACGCTGTGTTCATGTATTGTTAACATAATATAGTCACAGTTCCGTACTTTACATTTATCATTATTAAAAATAATTTTCCATTTGTCTGATGACTGCACTGTCCCCCTGACCACTGTTATAGATGGCCTGACTCCCTCTTACTAAATGGCGTATATTCATATGATCTATTCGTTGTGTTCTAAGTTCCTCTTACCACTGTTCTGGGTGTTTGCCTGAATTTTAAACAACTGCCATGAGACTCGCGTTTTTGCTTGGCTTCCATTATTTTGTGTCATTCGCAAATTGTTTGCTATATTCTTGGCGTCAGTTTTGTTTCTGGATCGTTTATACAGATTATGAGGGGATGGGACCCAGCCAGTTCTGGATCTAGGCTAGTAATTTGTCTTCATTACCATGGGATTTTATTTCGCCTAATTAGCAGCATTTTAGGAGGTACTGTGTCAAAGGTTTTTCTTATTATCTAGATATACTTTCCCCTAGGCACATATTTTCAATCTTAATTTTTTTGAACTCGTAATTATAATCTAAAAAATTAGGTATATGGCAGATTTATCTTGCGAAGTATATATGCTGGGTACATTTCCGACTCGCTGAAGAAAATTAAAGTCTGTGCGATATATATATATGTAATAATATTGGTAGAATTACCGACAATATGTTAAGTAAAAGGACACAATTGCAACTAATGTGACATTTTATTGTGGCAACGTTTCGCTCTCCAGGAGCTTTCTCAAGCCGTTACAAGCGATAAATGGACATAGTTGGTATATATATACTGTCAAGGTGAGGTGAAAACACTAGTGGTGTTAGAAATAGTAGTGATATAAGTAGTATTAGTAGTAGTAGTAGTAGTAGTAGAAGTAATACAATAAGGTAGTCCATTTATCGCTTGTAACGGCTTGAGAAAGCTCCTGGAGAGCGAAACGTTGCCACAATAAAATGTCACATTAGTTGCAATTGTGTCCTTTTACTTAAGATATATATATAATATATCAATAACACTAAGGAGGAGTGAGGAAGAGCCAGTTGTGAGTGTGGGGGAAGTTCGTGAGGCAGTGGGTAGAGTGAAAGGGGGGTAAGGCAGCTGGGATTGATGGGATAAAGATAGAAATGTTAAAGGCAGGTGGGGATATAGTTTTGAAGTGGTTGGTGCTATTATTTATTAAATGTATGGAAGAGGGTAAGGTACCTAGGGATTGGCAGAGAGGGCAATGTGTGGTGTGAATATAATGCAGAGAATTCGTAGTTTGGAAATTAGGAGGAGGTGCGGGATTACCAAAACTATTATCCAGAGAGCTGAGGAGGGGTTGTTGAGGTGGTTCGGACATGTAGAGAGAATGGAACGAGACAGAATGACTTCGAGAGTGTATAAATCTGTAGTGGATGGAAGGCGGGGTAGGGATCGGCCTAGGAAAGGTTGGAGGGAGGGAGTAAAGGAGGTTTTGTGTGCGAGGGGCTTGGACTTCCAACAAACATGCATGAGCGTATTTGATAGGAGTGAATGGAGACAAATGTTTTTTAATACTTGACGTGCTGTTGGAGTTTGAGTAAAGTAGTATTTATGAAGGGATTCAGTTAAACCGGCAGGCCGGACTTGAGTCCTGGAGATGGGAAGTACAGTGTCTGCACTCTGAAGGAGGGGTGTTAATGTTGCAGTTTTATAACTGTAGTGTAAACCACCCCTCTGGCAAGACAGTGATTGAGTGAATGATGATGAAAGTTTTTTTTCGGGCCACCCTGCCTTGGTGGGAATCGACCGATGTGTTAATAAAAAAAATCAATAACACTGCAACTAGCCGTGTCGTTTTAGCCCGCCTCATGGTGAGCAAAAATTCACTGGCCCATACAATCCTTCAAGAATCACGCACCCAGCAGAGCTAGGTGTTGTACCGTGATCCGAAGACATTGGATGGTATTGGTGCCTCAGAGCTAATTTCATTCTACTCCCCATTTGGTGTACTAGCCTCCACAAGCAGTATATACAGTATTGTAACCGTGAACGAGTGGTATTTAATCAATAATAATACTGCGACTAGCCGGGGGATCGAACTCGTGTTGTTTTAGCCCGCCTCACGACGCTCTAACCAACTGGACCATACAATCCTACAAAGATCACGCATCCTCGGATCACGGTACAACACCTAGCTCTGATGGGTGAGTGATCTTTGTAGGATTGTATAGTCCAATGGGTTAGAGTGCCGTGAAATGTCGCTTACTATGAGGCGGGCTAAAACAACCCGGGTTCGATCCCCGGCTAGTCGCAGTGTTGTTATTGATTAAATACCACTCGTTCGTGGTTACAATACTATATATACTGCTTTTGAAGACAGTCTCTTCATTATTCTGAAGTCTTTCAGTGTCATGTTAAGTTTTTTGTTTTGGTTGTATACATTTTTTTTTACACGTGTTGGCTTACTACATTTAACGGGGTGAGAGAGAGAGAGATAGATAGAGAGAGAGAGAGAGAGAGAGAGAGAGAGAGAGAGAGAGATGAGCGTGACAAACTCTCCTCAGCGCTGTCTCACAAGTATTGACTACGCTGCTCTCTCTCTCTCTCTCTCTCTCTCTCTCTCTCTCTCTCTCTCTCTCTCTCTCGCTTGCTCGCTCTCTTGCTCTCTTTTTACTTCCCTCTTATCACATCTCAACTCGTTTTCTCACTCCTACTTCCGTCTCCCTCATTTCCAAGTCTGTGTCACATTGGGAAGCTTTTTTTAGTTTATACCAAAAGGAATTTGAATATCTTTTGTCTGTTAACACGTACTGCATAATTTTCTTTTTTTTTTTGTTGCTATAGAGACTGTGTACTCACCTAGCTGTGGTTGCATGGGTCGAGTCACAGCTAATTGACCAGTTTTACCTATTCGGCACGAAATATATATATATATATATATATATATATATATATATATATATATATATATATATATATATATATATATATATATATATATATATATATATGTATATATATATATATATATATATATATATATATGTATATATATATATATATATATATATATATATATATATATATATATATATATATATATATATATATATATATATATATATATATATTTCGGCAGGGTGAGCCGAAAAAGAAACATTCCATCATCATTAACATTATCACTATCTTGCCAGAGGCGCACAGTTTAGATGTCACTCTAAACAGCAAATATCCCAAACCTCTACTCAAGAGTGCAGGTACTTTACCTTCCACCTCAAGGACTCAAGTCCGGCTAACTGGTTTCCCTGAATCCCTTCACAAAATATTACCATGCTCACACTCCAACAGCTCGTCAAGTCTTAGTAACCTAAAGAAAAAAAAGACATTCACCATATTTTGTTATATCGCTCTGTCTTTTGGGAAGTGTGGTGACGTCACAATTCAGTTTACCCTCTGTAAGAGAGAGAAGGGGAGATATTGAGAGAGATAGAGAGAGAGATATTGAGAGGGAGAGAGATATTGAGAGGGAGAGAGATATTGAGAGGGAGAGAGATGTTGAGAGAGAGAGTGAGAGAACATTCCGAGTAAGGCGGCCACTAACTCAAAAGACAAGCCCCTAAACCCTTAAGCATACCTCTAATGGCCAGATTTGTGCCGCTCAAGGATACGTGTTTGTTTTTCAAGAAGTCTAAACAAGTCCCAAGCTTGGGGTTAAGGAAGCTGCTCGTCTCATGGAATGTATATGAAGTGTGTGTGTGTGGAGGGGGGGTAAATTATTACCTATTCGTGGTTACAATCATCAATAGCTAGTGAACGACTTTTGATTTAGGGAACTGATTATAAATTCCCATTTTCTTGGATTGGTCGTGCTTAAATCCCTTTCTCCAGTTATTCGACCCTCACTGGTTTAAAAACTTTCCATTAACGTAATAATATTTAATAATATGCACTTGGTGTTCCGTCTCCAGAGTTCAGTGTCCAGGATGTGGCACCTTCTACTTTCTCTTGGAGTCCATTTCAGAAGTCTACGTTTCTACTTGTTAAGAAATGTTTATCTAAATTTTTTTGGGGGGGCACAGTATTTTGCTGCGGTCTCCTGTCTTCTCTATCACAATGATAAAAAGTCAAAATTTATCTGTTTTCTTGTGTGTGTTTTTATGAGCCTACATGGCGTGATCAGTCTTCTCATTTCCTCTTCTCAATCAATTGAGGTAATTAGTGTCTTCAGTCTTCCCTCACAACTCGTATTTCTTATCACTGAGAATCGTTTTGAAAAATATTTTATCTGAACCATTTTATTGTTGATACCACACACACACACACACACACACACACACACACACACACACACACACACACACACACACACACTGGTGGTGAAGAGCTCTTCATTGAAGGAATTGAAGCTACCCTGTTATTACTCGAATCAATCAAAATTACTTCCCATTACCCATGCACTATGTAGAGGTTAACGTTTCCTCATGAATATAATAATAATAATAATAATAATAATAATAATAATAATAATAATAATAATAATTTTTCAACAATATTCTTCTCATGGCTTATTACTTTTTTTGTTTCGCCAATTTTAATTGCGTACTTGTATGGTTAGGTGTACAAGGGTACTAAATTAATAAGCAATTACAAACACCTGATCACATTCCTGTATCAACACCCACATCTTCAGAGGAACTTCAAAGAAAAGCAAGATTCTCTTTGGAAGTATGTCATGTGTTTTCAATCTTGTTTTTTGTCTGTGGTATTGTAGTTTATTGCAGTCATGCGTTATATAGTGGATGACTGAACAAAGTGGTGTACTCTATACATCTTGCCTAATTCTTTTGAGTTCTAATTTCTCAAGAAAAGCTGAATTAATATGGTGTATGATGTTCTCTCACTTAGAGGACGTAAACAAACTTTAATATCACTCTGACGATGTGTTTAGTTGGATGCGTCGGTAAGCCAACAGAAGGCCTCAATCAGATGACCAAAAGCTTCACCGAGTGGGTCATCAGAGAGTTAAGACTCGCGTCAGGAGAAATTTTTCACCATTTCTCCTGACAAATTACCACCAACCAGTTTTCTCAAGGTTTCTTTGTTCGGATTGTGTGGCAATGTTTCTCTTGCTACTGTCGTTATCCGTCTGTGTGTATTTCAAGAGAGAGGTTTAGTGCGTTATTTATCTGGTATATATGCCTCTGGAAGTTTATTCTCTCGTAAATGGTGATCTGTGTTTGGTATCCTTTGTTTAGGACCCATCTTCGTTGCCTTTCACTTGTTAGTAATGAATTATAGGAGCCACTTGAGTGACCATTCTAATAATTTGTACAGATCTTCCTGGAATTACTAGTATTCGGCCACTGCTGATACCTATTAACCAGGTTTCCCCTCGTCTGTGAGAATAGGCACATAATAATCTGTCTGTCCCCTTCACAAAATATGCATGGTACTATAAACAGCAGGACTCCTCTAGTCACTCCTCGTTATTCTGACGATGCTTCCCTTACTGTCTTCTTCCAGGTACTGTTGTGGCTGTGACGATCATATCTCATGTTTTTTTCTTGATTCTTGAGCTATAACGTACCTTAATCTGGAGCTTCTTCCTGAATCCATATAAATCCTCATATAAATCATTTAATTTCCTAATAAGTCTTCAATTTCTGTATTCTTTTGTCTTCGGTTCTCTCCTATAAAATAAACCGATCCTCTACTTCCTGCTAATACCTCTGAAAATCATATCCCCTGTAGTTATTATTCTCTCATCTTAGAATTAAAACATTGCTGTTATGCTTTCTAACTTCAAGACATTTCCTATCTTTTAGACGTAAACGTAGAATAAGTCGTGAATGAACTACTGTCAGTGAATAAACAAAAACGGACGGATCCCTTCCATTCTTCTGTTTATTCATCGTTTAGATTAATAAACAGTTCTGGGAGCAACGCTGGTGTTGCATATTCAATAATAATCAATTAAGATATGTATTGGGCCATAAATGAGTTGAGTTTCTGAAAACAGTTTTCAGTCTCATCAGTCTTTAGACTTTGGTGATATGCCAGTTTTTATGCTTGTTTCCAGATACTTTTAAATGTGTGAAGCCATTAAACTTTCCGGGCTATATTCCACCCCTCATCTTCACTGCCTCGCTTATATTCGTAACTCCTCAAGTGCTGAGATTGAAATCCAGCAGCTGCTTGCCTGACCACGCCAACAGCCTGCTTAGATTACTGTTTTTCTTGTATTCGTTACCCTCCCCTTATTCCTTCCAGCCTATCCCCCACTCCACTCTCATTCTTTCCCTCGATCTCCTTACCTTTCCCAATCACATTTCCTTTTCCTTTTCTCATCTTCCCCTTCCAATACACCTTTCCAAGTCACCCTTCCCGTCCATTCCCCTCAACCCTCTCTCACCCTTCCATCAGCTATTTATTTTAGGCTCGAGAAATTTATTATCTTTAACACGCTCGGGGAGACTGAACATTCTACCTCCTCACAACTCTCACAAAGGTTGACTGAACAAGAAACCAGTGGTTTCAATCCTTTTTTAATGAGGTCAGTCTCTTTGGTTATATCTCTGCATATTACACACACACACACACACACACACACACACACACACACACATATATATTATGCTGTTTGAGAGTGAGCAAGGTAACATGCATAAAGGGATTCGGGAAAACCTGGTTAGCTGAGCTTGAGTCCTGGAGGAGGGAAGCAGTGTCTGCACTCTGAAGGAGGGGTGGGAATATTTGCAGTTTTGAACTGCAAATATTGGCGCCCCGCTTGCAAGACTGTGATTGGAGGAATGATGGTGAAAATACTTTTTTTAAGTCACACTTCCTCAGTGAGAGACTTGCGGTTTGTTAAATAAATTAATTATATAAAATATCCTATATATATGGAGTTACCACCTCTGGAACTGTGCTGGGGACCCTCATCCTCAGAGAAAAGAATAAACTTACTTCAGGGAAAATTCAAGGTTCTCCCTGAAGCTGTTTGAATATTGTCTTCTCTTACCAACCCCTATATTCTATGTTCTAAGTAGACTTTTTTTAAAGACAAAATACATTGACAAAAATACAATAGGGAGTAGAACAACATAGATAACATCTCAGAGCTATATCTCGAATATATATACATATATATATATATATATATATATATATATATATATATATATATATATATATATATATATATATATATATATATATATATATATATCTGGCCGACGGAGACTCGAACCTACGAACCTCATGACAAGGTACGCAGTGCTTTGCCGACCGTACCACACTGGTCAATACCTTGGCATCCAGCTTTCGCTAGACGTTATTCCAAGGCAGCCAGCTTTCAGGCAGGAGGCTTACAGCTTTTCATCTCATCCCCTGCATGCATCGACACAACTAGAGATTTTACAATGCTAGGAATTGCAAGAGCAGGCGAATATTCACAAACACTGATCTTGGCAGACGGAGACTCGAACCTAGAACTCATGACAAGGTGCAGTGCTTGCGATACCACACTGGTCCAAACCTGGCATCCAGTTTTCAGCAGACGTATTCAAGGCAGCCAGTTTTCAGGCAGGAGGCTTACAGCTTGCGAATTCCTAGCATTGTAAAAATCTCTAGTTGTGTCGATCATGCAGGTGATGTGCAAAGCCTCCGCCTGAGCTGGCTGCCTTGGATAAGTCTGAAGCTGGATGCCAGTATTGCCAGTGGGTCCCTGTCAGCATCGATCGCCAGAGATCAGTGTTTGTGAATATTTCGCCTGCTCTTGCGAATTCCTAGCATATATATATATATATATATATATATATATATATATATAATATATATATATATATATATATATATATCGTATTGTAACCACGAACGAGTGATATTTAATCAATAATAACACTGCGACTAGTCGCATGTGTGTGTGCTATTTTACTGTTGGGTAGATAACTTCAGTTACCTTCGCTATCGTTGCTCACACAACTCTGGCTGTGTTGTATAAACAACTCCGTTCATGTGAACAACCAGGATTGCGTCAGTTTACACACACACACACACACACACACACACTATATATATATATATATATATATATATATATATATATATATATATATATATATATATATATATATATATATATATATATGTATGTATATATATATAATTTGTCTGATTACTTTAACTTATATATATGTATGTGCTGTGTTTCATTGGACGTTGATTTTTTAAAGGCCTTAGCATGTGTTATTGTTTAGATTTGTGTGTTTATTAGTATAGGGATGATGTTCCATTATATGTATATTTGTGTTTGTTTGTAGTTGATATTTTTTCGGTGAATTCTTTTGTTTATTTATTATTATTTTTTGACTGAAGATTTGAAGAAATGAACAACAAAAGGAGTAATAAAGAAAAAAGAAAGGGAAGCACAAAAAGAAATAAAAATTTAAATAAATTAAGGATTTACTTCATGAGTGTTATGGAGAGTAGAAGGAAGAAAATAATGAGGACATGAAGAAAATATCACCTAATTTTTTGGTTAATATTAGAGGTCAAAGAAGCAAGTGATTGTTAATGGGTGACCAGGGTATGTGGTCTTCTGACCTTGATGCTGGTTACGGGCTCTTGATCCACGGAATCGAAGCTGATTAATTCCCATGTCTCAGGCGATTCACAACTCCCAGGGGTTCGGTTCCCATGAATATAATAACGATTATTCTGTCCTCAGAAGGAGCAACAAGAAAAAAATAGAAAATATTTCAGTTTTTTGTCACTCGGCCTTAATGTCAAACATCCCATGGCTCTGGTAATAATTTATATATATATATATATATATATATATATATATATATATATATGCAAGAAAACCACTATGAAAAATAGAAGAATTCCAAGGTTTGCATACATTATCAAGGAACTATATAGTTCCTTGATAATGTGAGTAGTCACGAAAGCGCTTGGAATTCTTCTATTTTTCATAGTGGTTTTCTTGCATATTTTGATATCACCTGTTTACTGTGATCTTTTGCATATATATATATATATATATATATATATATATATATATATATATATATATATATATATATATATATATATATATATATATATATATATATATGCAAATTTGAAAAAAAACTGTCAGTGAAAAATAAACACATGAAAGTGCTTGGGTTTTCCTGTTATGTTTTTTCTCTAGGGTAAATTTTCCATGGTACAGAGAACAAATTGAATGTTCAAGAGTAAAATTATCGTCTTAGGATGACGTAACACAACCAGGTATATGGACAAAGACACAAATGTGCTGAACCAAACACAATTTGTACAATATTAAGCTGTAAGTAGATGTTTATGCTTCAAGCATACTTGAAAAGCTTTACTTAGAGCGAAATGTAGATGAATGGTTCAGAGAACCGACAAGTTGATAAATTAGCATGTGTTTTTGTTTAGATTTGTGTGTTTATTAGTATAGGGATGATGTTCCATTAAATGTTTATTTATGTTTGTGTGTAGTTGATATTTTTTCGGTGAATTCTTTTGTTTACCCAAGTGTTGCATATGTGTCTAATTTATCATTTTAGAGCGAAATGTCTAATTTATCATTTTAGAGCGAAATGTTGTATAAATAAAGGATCATTGCGCATACTTGTCTTCGTAAACATAACTTAGCAGTCTAATTTTAACGTCTAACAAAGACATTTCAAACCTGCCTTGAAGTTAATAAATGATTTACGAAGCCGAGAAGTTGATAAACGAAATACTTGTGCATTATTTGGGTTTGTTTATTCCGGAGACATTTCGCCAGCCAGTGGCTTCTGCGGTCCAATGCAGAAAAAGGTGGAAGATGAGGAGGAGTTTGAGGTAATCAGTCCCTCAGCCTGGAGTCGATGTGTTCAGTCCATCAATCTTGATGTCGACAGTCTTGATTGTCGATGAATTCAGTCCATCAGTCTTGATGGACATATCAGCTCCAGGCCGAGGGACTGATTACCTCAAACTACTCCTCATCCACTTTTTTCTACACTGGACTGAAGAAACCACTGGCTGGCGATACGTTTCCAGAAAAAGATACCCAAATGTTGCACAAGTGTCTCATTTATCAAACCTACCTTAGCCTGCCCACCCTCAGGTCTTGCCATCTGAATCTTTCGTAAATACCTTCCTCTCACACGACTTTTAATTTCTGCTAATGAGGACCTCAGAGACCGAAAATTACTGTACCCTTCTTTTTCCGTTTTATTTTTCTTCTGAGTTCGTTTGAGATATTCACTTGAGTTTACATATTTTGAGAATTTTTAGGATTCGTCCTTAAGTCTTGAGGGTTCAAACACTTTCATGCTAACCTCTGTTTTAACGAGTCGATAAACAGAATCAGATCCAGTTATTTTCCTCCTCTTTGCTACCATAGCAGGATTAGCATTGTCCAATCTAATCCAGTCACTCTTGATCATGACTTGAAACCTCATAATGTGAAAATATAAAAAAAAAATGTCATTGTCAAGTAGGTAAAAATAGCGTTTGAGGCAAGAATATTGAGGTACAGGGATGGAGGGAGGTGAAGAAAGGGGTATGAGGGAGAGGGAGATGGGGGATGGAGGTTGAGAGAGGTTTTAGTAGCGGAGCTTGTGGGAAGAGGCTAGAAGAGCAATGTTAAAAAGAAAGGCGGAGGTGGAAGAGGGTTGAAAAAAGGATTGAAAGGAGGGAGTGAAGATTACGTCAGAGGATGCTTTTGTTGACATACTTTTCTCTCTCTTTTGCAGGTATGTATTACCTAGAGGTCTCGGCTTCTCGCGAGGAACAGGCCTCGCAGTCATCTTGAAGAATCATTACAGAGGTTTGGACACTTCATGAGTCACTACAACACCATCGAGTCTGTTATCAGCGCCATCATATGCTAGATATTTAATTTACATATAAAACTTGTGATTATCGTCGTAGATCAAACTAAAGGTAACGTGATGTTTAGTCTCCTAGTCGATTGTTTACTTTTTGAAGAGTTTAGAAAAAAAACAGTACTTAAACCTACACGATGTGTTATGGCCTGGTCATGGACTGGGTCGCGGGGGCGTTGACCCCTGGAACACCCTCCAGGTATACTCCAGGTATGTTATTAGTGAAAATATGATTCCTGACATTCTCAACATGCATCCATAACTTGCTTGTAACCAACTTATATGACAAACCTGCCTTACAAACCTGTTAAAATGCAAGTCCAAATGTACTCCTGTCAATCTCTTGATGGCCTAGTTTCTAGGCCTGCAGGAATTAACAAGCGCTTGAGCTGTCCTCCACGGAATATGTACGGGGTAAAACTAACAACCCACAATTGATACAGAATAACTACAGTTCACAGACTGCATAAAGGTTGTCTACCGTCTGCAGGAGGAGTACGAGGTGCATAATAAAACTGTGTAATCATAATTGCATTATTCTTTAGTAGACGTATACACAAGCTGTGTATGCCGTGTCTGGGGGACGTAAATGTGAATTATTACCACGTCAACACTTTTGTCAGTTAAGGATCACAAATAGTCTGATTAGTGTGCTGTAATTTGGAAGAAGAGGACGGGGTATCTACCTACTGCATGTACTGAACCACTAACACGGGTTTAGTGCTTTACTCATTCAGTTATTAAGAACCACTTTTCTGCGTATAGAAAATTTTAATTTCCTTTCATTAGCATGTAATAAAACTGTCCACAAAAAAATATTAACTCGGGCACGCTGTTGGTACATTGCATGCAACAAGGGCGCAGGAGGGGAGAGCAAGAGGGAAGAGGGGAGAGGGAGAAGGGATGAGGTAGGTGAGGGCAGGGGATAGGGTTGTTTGCTTGGGAGAGCTGCACACATGGGTCGTTGGATTGCGAGGGGAATGGAGGGGAGAGGGAGTGATGTGGGAAAGGGGAGTAGAGAGAAAGATGTGAGAGGCGAGTGATGGTGAGAGGGGTAGAAGTGAGGGAAGAAAGAGGAAAAGCAAGTTTATGGGAGAAGCGGGAAAACAGAATAAAGATAGGGAGGGGCGAAAGACACGGGAGAGAGGAGCAGCTTGGTAAAGGGGGAGAGAGGAGAGTGAGGAAGAGAGCCAGCTCCCTCCCTTCACTGACCGTCAAGGCTACAATACATATCATGCTGAGTACAGTGTGTGGCAACTCATTCTGTGCGAGAAATGTTATGAATACAAGTAGAATGAGTGGGACAGCGAAGGATTGAGAGGGAGAGAGGGAGGCAGCGAAGGAAAATAAGGATGTAGCGAATTAGGTAACAACACAGAGCAGGAAGTGATCAGGTGAGAGACGAACATAATGAGTCAGTAAAACAAATGATATATATATATATATATATATATATATATATATATATATATATATATATATATATAATAATTTTTTTTTTTTTTTTTTTCAACAAGTCGTCCGTCTCCCACCGAGACAGGGTGACCCAAAAAGAAAGAAAATCCCCAAAAAGAAAATACTTTCATCATCATTCAACACTTTCACCTCACTCATACATAATCACTGTCTTTGAAGAGGCGCTCAGTTAAGACAGCTGAGAATAGTCCCTCCCAGCTGTCACTATCTCAGACCCCTCCTTTAAAGTGCAGGCATTGTACTTCCCATTTCCAGGACTCAAGTCCAACTAAATCAATTAACTGGTTTCCCTGAATCCCTTCACAAAATGTTACCCTGCTCACACTCCAACAGATCGTCATGTCCCAAAAATCATTCGTCTCCATTCACTCCTATCTAACACGCTCACACATGCTTGCTGGAAGTCCAAGCCCCTTGCCCACAAAACCTCCTTTACCCTCTCCCTCCAACCTTTTCGAGGAAGACCATTACCCCGCCTTCCTTTCCCTACTGATTTATACGCTCTCCAAGTCATTCTCTCTAAATGACCAAACAACCTCAACAACCCCTCTTCAGCCCTCTGACTAATACTTTAAGTAACTTCACACCTCCTCCTAATTTCCACACTCCGAATTTTCTGCATAATATTTACACCACACATTGCCCTTAGACAGGACATCTCTACTGCCTCCAGCCTCCTCCTCGCTGCAGCATTTGCAACCCATGCTTCACACCCATATAAGAGTGTTGGTACCACTATACTTTCGTACATTCCCTTCTTTGCCTCCATGGATAACGTTTTTTGTCTCCACAGATACCTCAACTCACCACTCACCTTTTTTACTTCATCAATTCTATGGTTAACCTCATCCTTCATAAACCCATCCGCTGACACGTCAACTCCCAAATATCTGAAAACATTCACTTCTTCCTTACTCCCTCTCTCCAATGTGATATTCAATTTTTCTTTATTTAAATCGTTTGATACCCTCAACACCTTACTCTTATCTATGTTCACTTTCAAATTTCTACCTTTACACACCCTCCCAAACTCGTCCACTAACCTTTGCAACTTTTCTTTAGAATCTCCCATAAGCACAGTATCATCAGCAAAAAGTAACTGTGTCAACTCCCATTTTGCATTTAATTCCCCATAATTTAATCCCACCCATCTCCCCAACACCCTAGCATTTACTTATTTACAACCCCATCTATAAATATATTTAACATCCATGGTGACATTACACATCCCTGTCTAAGACCTCTCTTCTACACACCCTAACCTGAGCCTCACTATCCTCATAAAAACTCTTTACAGCATTTAGTAACTTACTACCTATTCCATACACTTGCAACATTTGCCACATTGCTCCCCTATCCACTCTATCATATGCCTTTTTTAAATCCATAAATGCAATGAAAACTTTCCTACCTTTATAAACTAAATACTGTTCACATATATGCTTCACTGTAAACACTTGATCTACACATCCCCTACCCACTCTAAAGCCTCCTTGCTCATCTGCAATCCTACTCTCTGTCTTACATCTAATTCTTTCAATAATAACCCTGCCATACACTTTACCTAGTATACTCAGTAAACTTATTCCCCTATAATTTTTACACTCTCTTTTATCCCCCTTCCCTTTATATAAAGGAACTATATTATATATATATATATATATATATATATATATATATATATATATATATATATATATATATATATATATATATATATATATATATATATATATAATGTTATTACCATTGCTACCATTAAAGACGACATTATCACCACTGAAACCATAGATCGTTTAATATGTGTGCACCATCACCAATGCTGTTGTTACTACTGTACTCTGTCATTATCTCCCGAGTTTCGACTACTACTGTTACTACTACTACTACTATTTTCTTATTTCTACTTCTACCACTGCTGCTCTACTACTTCTACCACCACCACCACTACTACTACTATTACTACTACTACTGCTGCTAGTAATACTACTACTTCCTTCTCCCATTCTACCATTCCCTTCCCCCGCCCACCTCTCGTATATATTCTTGGCCAACTTCTCACTTCAGTGTGACCGAAGCTTTATCATCAGCCTAAATGCAATTTAATAGTGTTTTGTCTATACTATAAGTGACAGCAAAGTTTAAGATGACGATCGTAGCTATATTTATCATCATTACCACTACTAGTGGTGGTGGTGGTGGTGGTGGTGGTGGTGCTGGTGGTGCTGCTGGTGCTGATGTTGCTGCTGCTACTGCCACTGCTGCTTCTCCACAAACAACATCACCTCGTACATCACCGACACCACGGTCATCACATCTACTACCACCACCACTACTACCACTACTACCACTACTACCACTACCACCACCACTACTACCACCACCACTACCACCACCACTACTAAAACCACCACCACCACCACCACTACTACTACTACCACCACCACCGCCACTACTACCACCACCACCACCACCACCACCACTACCACTACCACCACCACTACCACCACCACTACCACCACCACCACTACCATCACCACCACCACCACCACCACCGCATTCATAACTCCTCGCCACCCTCCCTCTGTTTGTCTATTGCTGCTCCTGTTTCGAGATATTATTTTAAAGTAACGGGTGAATATTTTTACACAAGAGATTTCTGAACATTTCACGAATATTTCTGAATATTTTACTATGAGTTTCTAACATTTCGAGAATTATTTTGGAGTATTTTGCCAACATTTATAACATTTCGCAAACATTTTTTTTAATGTTTATGAACATTTCACTATTGTGATATTTCTGTATTTGCAAATAAAAATCACAATCCATGAACAATGATACCAAAAACTAAATGATCAATAGAGAAAACGTAAATATAAATAATACAATCACTAAATTCTGACAGCTGAGACGAGAATAAAAACTACAGTCACTAAACCCTGATAGATAAAACACGAATAAAAAACAAAATTACAAAACATTGATATCTAAAATGGAAATAAAAACGAAAATCATTCAACACTGATAGATAAAAGAGAATAAACACCCTATTCGCTAAACTCTGATACAGAAAACTGGAATAAAAACCATAATTAATAAACAGCGAAAACAGGATAAAGCACAATAAACCATGAAAACAAAAACCGGAATAAAAAAAACACAATCACTCGGCACTGATAGTGAAAACGGGAATAAAACCACGCTGAAAACCGATATCGAAAACGGAATAAAAGTCATCAATCATTTTTTTCTTAGGAGGTAATTAGAGGATAATGTCAGTAGGGCCGGAGACAAGTCACACAATCTGCTGACAAATGACCCGAACAAAGTTGCCTCTTACCTAATCCCAGGCGGCAGCTGTGATAACAGTGGTGGTGGTTGTTGGTGGTGGTTGTTGGTGGTGGTTGGTGGTGGTAGTGTGGCAGTCCAAGTTAGAATGATAGTGGTAACTGAACAGACGTTTTTTTTTTTTTACAGCAAAGTTGTGGTGATTGTGGGAAAGGTGGGTTGGTGGTGGTAGGATGGTGGTGCTTGGGGTAATGGTGCTAATGATGGTGATAATCGTGAGTGAAGTGGGATGGTTATGTAGGCTATAGTCGCATTTGTGGTGGTGATATGGAAAAGGATGGTGGTAGCAAATGGATGTCATGGAGAAGGTGGAAAGAGTGAGGTAGGAGATTGAGGGGAAAGGAGAGGAAGGGGTCGAAATGTATCACCAACCTTCACCAAAAAAAAGGCCAGAATCACTACCCCCATCACCACCAATACTAACACCACCACCGTCAAAATTACCACCCCCGCAACCATCATATTCACCACTACCAAAATGACCACATTCACCATCACCACCACCTTCAAAATCAACAAACTTTCCATCACTACCACCCTCAGAATCACCACCCATTCCATCAACACCTCAACTACCACTAACAGTGTCCAACTCACTAGATATTCACACGTCTTCAGGTATATAAATGAATTTAATTACGAGTTCAAAGAGTTAATATTTCCTCCCTTCCTTACTGGCTACACCTCAGTCATATCCCTTTAAACTTCTAATATCCAAGAGGCCTGGTCACAGACCAGGCCTCGTGGGCGTTGACCCCCGGAACTCTCTCCAGGTAAACACAAGCACACGGAAATTTCCATAGAGTTGATTGAGAAAACGGAAGGAAACTGAATAAACAATTATTAAAGTAAGGAGTTGAGAAACTCTATATTAACATTAAAGAGATCAAGAATGAAATCTAGTGGGATAAAGAGAAGGTGGATTTAGGTGAAGCGCAAAGATGACAAACCATCTACACAGAATGAGACAGAAAAAATTTAGACATGTTCAATGCTGACCCAAGGACACAACACGGTATCAAAAGAGAGAAGTAATAGGAGAACAATCACATGTGGCAGCACAGTGATGCTGAAAGATCCAAGAGAAGAATATAACTGAGAACACATGTTGCAGAACGATCTTTACTGGGACAAAAATTCCCTCTGTGCTGTGTTTACCAAGTTTCTTCACTATTGGTGGTAGTGCGCAATGGGATCCAGAAAAGTATAAAATAGAATTGGTTGAGTGGAGGAAGCACAAGGAAGCCTCACAGATGAATAAAAATGTAGGCAACAAAGTATGAGCTTTTTTCAGGCATGGGAAATATGGCAAAGAAAAACGACACGCTGTAAAATTTGTATTTGGCACAGAGAAAATGAAAATATTTCTGATGGGAAGTGAATCAATGTTCAATTTTTTTTTAACTCTAAGCATAATATATATAAAAAGACATAACAAACGATTAGATAATAAAAATATTCAGAAACTCTGCTCTCTCAGAAAGTTCTAGAATAATCCGGGGAAGCAACAGTTCAAGTGATTAAAGAGGCGAAGAGCAAAACTAGTAGGAAATAATTATTTTTTCCTATACATAAATTTTCCCCTTTCCACATCCTCCTTTCCTCCGCGCCCTTTCATCCATGCCTGGCACCTCTCTCGCTTCCCCAATCATGTTTTCCTCCCCTCACCCATCACCATCCTTCATCGTTAATCACCCTTCATTTCTTTCCCCTCGCTATCTCTGTACCCCTCTCCCCCATCCTTTCCCCATCTTCTCAATCACTCTTATTCCTGACCATCTTATACTTCTTCCGCCCTGCCTTTTCTCCTCACACCGTCCCATTTTACTTTGTCCATTCCATTCCCTCTTTCTTAATCTGTTTAGCTACCATATATGTCCACCCATCCCACTCCTCTTTCTATAGCTTATTCTTTAGTGGATCCTGATCCTTCTCCCGGTAAGAAGAATTTTTCCCTAAAACAAAAATTAATACCACCCACTGTCCAAATATCTACATACGAAAACACAGGAGACTACAATCAGCTTATACGATACTTAAGTCAAAGTCAATGAAAGGTATTTATCAGACGACCATGAAAACGCAATTAGTTTTAAAACATCGATGGAGCTAATCATAAGCTTAGGGAACTCCAGCAAACAAACAATTTATGTAGATCTAGAAATATCAGTAATGAGAACGATTAAATTTTTAGAAATGGCGACGGAAATAGTTATTTTCCATAGGACTTCTGGATTGAAAGGAAAGATAAAAAGGGATATGATGAAATAGTAGAATTATCTGGATAAGATTCTCTAGGATGGACAGCTGTTCAGACTGATGTTCACAGATTATGTGAAGCGGAAAATAATATTAACCTATGAATTCACGAAACTTCAATAAGTCTAAACTGCAATATTGACCTAGAAAATTGATACTGTCGTTCGGTTTAAACTGGAGCAAAGTTATGTGAAAGTAAGACATGTTTAGGAGTTAAAAATAAATGAAATGTACCATTTGTCCAATAAATAATTATACGAGAGTGGTAAAGAAAAAGAATTAGGTTTTGACGTCTCATCGAATATATCTCCCGAAATACACAAACTTGATAAAGCGCAGCAGAATATGTTGGGTTGGTAAATATTATGAGATCTGCCTCCAGGAACCTGAATGAGGAATCACTAAGGACGATACACACACGTATGTATGTTCGTACTTGGCTAGTCAAACATGTAATGTAATTTGAAAGACAACTGAGCTGAAACAAAGAATCAATATCACTTGAGAAGAAAATCCGAGGGAGTGTGAGCTCGTCTAGTAAGGTTAGACGAGCTCACAGCTCTTCGTCAGGAGAGGGAAGTGAGCTCAGGATGAATAGGAAGGAAGAAACAGACTGTCTCTGAGAGGATACGCGGAGTTCAACCTACGAACAAGATTTGGGACCATTATAAATATTTTTACTCCATAAATTGTGTCTAGAGTAGGTATGCCAGAATTTCTGGAGTTAGATAAAAGTACGTAAATCATATGATATATATATATATATATATATATATATATATATATATATATATAACAGGATCCCAGATGCTGTAGATCTATATGCGAAGACACAAATAAATGTACAAGTTTGCTGGTAATGAACGGAAGCTCTGAATATCCCCTGACAACATTCATAACCTTCCATTATCTTATAGGTATATGTATACATATACATATTTATTGTTTTGTCTGTTCGTATTTACCATCTCACACTTAATTCTTGTAGGTTTCTTGACTTGCTGGGCGTTTCTCACTGCTTAATTTATAACTTTGATCTCCTTGTTTCTGGAATCCAGGGAAGAGCCCAACTTTTTCCAATCGATTTCACCGTAGTAAAAGTCATCGCAGAGCCATTGTCTTTACCTCTGACTTGGTAGCGAAGAGAGTCACATGTTCAATAATAGCAATGGCTACTTTGTTCTGTATTTTCTACTAGTGACTGAACTCTCAGTTGATGCACCTTGAGTTTCTGTCGCATTCAACATATAGTGTGTGAGAAGCTCTCAATTTTTTGTTTGGTCTGTAACTCCAATCTTGAGATCTCTTCCATCTATTAGACAATTTCTCCTGCACTCTCTATTAAATTAAATTCAACGTGTGAAACACCCCTTGAGAAGATGGTGTTGATCAAGAGTGAGGTGTGTGTGTGTGTGTGTGTGTGTGTGTGTGTGTGTGTGTGTGTGTGTGTGTGTGTGTGTGTGTGTGTGTGTACGCTGCTTTATGTGGCTGCATGGTCCAGTCTTAGCTCCTGGCTTCACTATTTAGCATACTGCTTGGCCAGATTCGCTCCCTCGCAGCTTCGGTGGCCTTGTCGTACTTCCTCTTAAAACTGGGTATGAAACCTTCTTCCATGTACTCACCTATATCTGGTTGCAGGGGTCGATTCATAGCTCCTGGCCCCATGTGTGTGTGTACTCACATGAATGTTTCTTATTGATAAGGTTCACCACATCTTGGTTTCTAGAGCCTATCGTACCTACTTTTGACACTGTGTCCTGTGTGTACTCACCTAGTTGTGGTTGCAGGGGTCGAATCACAGCTCCTGGCCCCGCCGCTTCACTGGTCGCTACTAGGTCACTCTTCTTGCTCCTTGACCTTTATCATAACTCTTCTTAAAGCTATGTATGGATCCTGTCTCTACTACATCACTTCCTAGACTATTCCACTTCCTGACAACTTTGTGACTGAAGAAATACTTCCTAACATTCCTGTGATTCATCTGAGTCTTCAACTTCCAACTGTGACCCCTTGTTGCTGTGTCCCATCTCTAGAACATCCTGTCTCTATCCACCTTGTCGATTCCTCTCAGTATTTTATATGTCGTTATCATATCCCCCTATTTCCCCAGTTTTCCAGTGTCGTCAGGTCGATTTTCCTTAACCTCTTCTCGTAGGACTAGTCTTGTTGCAAACCTTTGCTTTTTTTTTTTTTTGTGTGTGTGTGTGTGTGTGTGTGTGTGTTGGAGGAGGGTGGTGGAAAGGAAGTGTTAGGGATCCAATAATCCAGGCTAGCATGACAGTCACACATCTGTCACGGTGATAATGTACGCAAGGGCTCATTGTCATAGTGATACACACATACACATATACACACAAACACACACACACACGCACGAGGACTCATACACGCACACACACACACACACACGCACGAGGACTCATACACGCACACTCATCACTCTGCCATGGACAGATTCGATTCGCTGCTATACATTGACCCTTGAAATTGCTTAAATAATTGCTATGGGTGATGGACGCTGCCTCCCAAAATAAAAACCCAGCCCAACCTTCTCCACCATCACATAGGGTAAATATTATTAGTAAAGAATCACTTGATATGGCTGAAGACAGAGAAGTAGGCGTTGTGAGCGGTTATTAACCCTCACAAGTTGTGAGAGAGACACACACGTATACGAGTATATAGATATTTACTAAAGATACGTTTCGCCCACCAGGAGTTTTAGTCCAGTACAGAGACCAAGACTCCTGATGGGTGTACTGGGATGAAGGAGCCCCTGCCGGCTGAAACGTATCCTCAGTAAATATCTTAATACTCGCGTACATTTCTTTCTCACACACTAGTCAGGGGTATCGGGTAGGAGATATGTGAAAAGCTAAAAAGTTTATATTCATCACTGTCGAACAAAAGCTAATGTCAGAGAATGGAAGCAACACCTCGGAGACAGACGAGTCAGCTATGGAAATGTATGAATGGTCACAAGTAATGCATCAGATCTAGGCCCCTTTATTTTAATAGAACATGTAAACAATTTGCCATTTAGGACTGACATTCACGTATAATTTGTGTTTCGAAAAAGGCAAATTTCTTAGAATGGCAATAGGAAAAACTGTACCTACTACCAATTCATCGTCATGAATAAATGCAACTTGTATACACATATACCTCTGATGGGTAATGGGGTATACCTCATCATGTGAATATCATGAATAACACCACACAACACACACACACACACACACACACACACACACCTTTATTAATATACGCCAAAGTGGCCATTTAACTTCATTTCCCCCCCTCTTCTCACCCCTCCACCTACCCCCTTCCATATTCCATCATTACCTATCCTTCTTCCTTTCCCCACTTACCAAACCTCCAGTTATCGAATCAATGGAAGAGGACAGCAGGAAACTGTGTTATGGCCTAAATACGCTACAGGATTGATGGAACAGCTTGTTACTGGAGTATAATTACAGCAAGAGCATCTGTGGCATATACTGTATGACCCTTGTCGGTTTAGCGCTTTCTTTTATTATAATAATAATAATGTGGCATATACGAAGTTGGAAAAAACCTAGAATTATCTTCATCTAAACATTTTATTTTTAAGATAAATTTTTGACCATTTAAGTGAGACCATTCCTTAAGTACTCATCACCAGCGTACAGCCCCCCATCTCGTTCAGCATACTTCAGAAGCACACATCTAGACTGAGGATGTACTGCAAGATATTTCATATCATTTGCACGTATGCCATATTTCAGCATCATTATAGGGAAATACATAAAAAACATTTCGGCACTTTGTTGCAAATTATTGCAGGATCTCGTCCGAAATAGGTTGCTACGGTTGTTGGATATCATGAAGTCTCACCATTAGAATACTTTGCAAAATACGCCGGAAATTCTTGAATATATATCGCGATTGTTGGTTATTATGTCATACGTCAGTGACCGCTACACGCACAGGTCTCGGTTTGTGTTACTTGGTCTGCCTGGACCAGTTCTGGTCTTGGTTAGAGAAATTTGTCCCTGTTTTAGTCTTGGCGTAGATGAATGGTTCAGAGAACCGACGAGTTGGTAAATTAGACATATATGCAGCACTTGGGTATCTTTATTGAGGAAACGTTTCGCCAGTGGCGAAACGTTTCCTCAATAAAGATACCCAAGTGTTGCATATGTGTCTAATTTACCATTTAGTCTTGCCTTATAGAATTTGTCCCCCTGCTATTAGATTGGGAGGTATAATCCTGAGTGGTCAGGTATGGTTATACATTGGTTATAGTTGCATATATATTTTTCAGCGCTATTTATAGTTGGTTAGATATAACTCTGACTGGTCAGGTATGCTCCTGAGAGGCCAGGTCTGGTCTGGTATATGATCCTGACTGGTTAGGTATATCTTGGCTGGTTAGGTATGTCCTGGCTGGTTAGGCAGGTCCTGGCTGGTCAGGTAGGTTCTGACTGGTCAGTTATATTCTGATTGGTCAGGTATAGCCTCATTGCTTTGGTATGGTCCTGTCTGCTCTGATATGGTCCTGTCTGCTCTGATATGGTCCAGTCTGCTCTGGTATGATCCTGATTGCTCTGTTATGGTTATGGCTGGCCAGGTATGGTCCTGACCGGTTAGTTGACTGTAAGACAGGATCATTCTTCGTTCATTCAGAAAAGTGTGTGACAGGTGAAGGCATCGAAATCCCAAACATGGAAAAAGTACTGAAAACGAAGTACTCAGATTACAGTAGTATATCAAACTAGAAGGTTAACTCTAACCTCATTTAAAATTTCTACTTTGACTACCAGAAAAAATCATAATATTCGTGATCCAGGTTATTGCCGGAATGCTGCTCTGAAAACTCTCTCTCTCTCTCTCTCTCTCTCTCTCTCTCTCTCTCTCTCTCTCTCTCTCTCTCTCTCTCTCTCTCTCTCTCTCTCTCTCTCTCTCTTTCTCTCTCTCTCTCTCTCTCTCTCGTTCTGACGTATTGTTTACATATTTTAGTCAAGTCATGATCACTTGATAAAGCTCCAGAGCGAAAAGTTGTCGATTATAAGCTTGTTCTTCACCATGTTTTTTTTTTCGCTGGATGAATGCAACTAGGCAGCGCGCGTCTCTCTCCCGAGTCTTGTGAGCGGATAATCGACCTTCAAATAAGCATTTAATATGATTTTTAGTCACAACATTGCAAAATCCTTACTTTTTATCGAGGCACCTATAAATTTTTTATTAAATCACCATTAAGAATTTGTTTAATGCGACTCTATTTACAATTTACTTCCTTAATGTTCATCATATCTACCATAAATTAAATAAGACTGAAAATTATATCCAGATTTATTTACTTTCTACATTTACAATGTCTAAGGAACATTTTAATCGTAATCTGCCCATGATCTTTTACACAGCCTGATTCAGTCTGATCAGCAGTAGGTACAACACGAGTCAGTGAAACCAGGGCAGGTCCAGTCCAGCACAGCCAGACTAGAGCAGGTCCAGTCCAGCACAGAGTGAGCAAAAGCAGGTACAGACCCTGGCTCAACACAGCAAGACTATCAGTGGGTCTACCTAATCTTTTCCCAGGTGACGCCAGTATGAGGTTGCAACCATCTATTCCTATCACGCCTGTTCCCCCCCTCCTTCCCCAGAGAGCACCACCGCAAGCAATCCCCATCAACGCTTGACATCAAAGGTAACACCACTTCATAGGCGACGAAGAATATTGCAAGGGGTAGGTGTTGAGACTCCTCCCGGCCGCTCCTTGCAAGATTCACCTTGGTCCAGTCTGAGTGGGTGATCCCTCAGCGTCACCAGGGCGATGCTTGCAATACCTTGACTTGATAGGGCCTTTGGGATTTACGGGTTTTTACGGGGCTAGAACCTCTCAGGCGTTTCCTCACCCTTATCTCAGGGATTTGTCCTTTTGGAGGTGTTTGAAAATATACAATAGTGTTTAGGTTCTCTCGTGAGGCTTTACCTTTCCTCCCAAAAATGCTTCACCTAGCAATATACTGTGAATTTCAAACGTGTGAGCACAGTCAAGCCCTACTTTACGTAAAATTAAAGTCACAGAAGAATGTAGTAAATTCAGTACTTAAACTAAATAGGACCTGCCTCTTAGAGCGAAAGCCATGCTGGGAATGGACTCCAAGAATACGTTTAATTCTAAACGTTCGCGACACTGGTTATGAATGAATCTGTGTTGAACTCAGGGTTTCCAGCTCAGCTGATGCTGAAGACTGCTCCTTAACCACGTTCCTGTCTTGGAATTCACTTTGTTCTTAATACGACATCCTTCAAAGGAACTTCTTGAATTCCGGTCAAGGGCTCGTATTCTAAGAAACAGGAGCTATCCTCTCCTTCCTTGAATCGAACCTAATTGCTGCCATTCCCCAGGCTGTGTATGACTCTTATTAATGTTAGCACCTACATAAATTATCATAAGTAATAGTTACAAATCCTTAAAAAAATAAAAAACTATAGTCAACAAATACGTAAAATATCAGAATCTATAATTAGTGAATGTATTAAATATGAAAAGTTATAGTTATCGAGTACATAAAATATCAGAAGCTATAGTTAGCAAGTACATAAAATACAAGGAACTATATCCAGAAACCTCGTAAAGTATATCGTTTGCAAGTACATAAAATATCAGAAGCCATAGTTACCAGTAGACATGTAATTGTGGAGCTCTGTCTCGTATTTTGTTTTGACCTGCCACGATAGTCCTGTCTCGTGTTTTGTTTTGACCTGCCACGATAGTCCTGTCTCGTGTTTTGTTTTGACCCGCCACGATAGTCCTGTCTCATTTTGTTTTGACCTGCCACGATAACCCTGTCTCGTATTTTGTTTTGACCTGCCACGATAACCCTGTCTCGTATTTTGCTCTGACCCGCCACGATATGTTCAAAAGATACACAAATAACCCGCACACAGGAGAAAAAATCTTATGACGACGTTTCGGTCGTAGTGGGACCGAAACGTCGTCATATGCTTCTCTTTCCTATTTGCAGGTTATTTGTGTATTGTGCCTTTTTTTTATCTATATGTTCATAATATTCACCATGATTGTCTTTCATCACCCTCGTTGAATTAATGGTTCGAGTCCACAAATTCTCTCGGTAAACAACGAGATTACTTAAAAGTAAACATGGAGGCTGTTATACAGAGGTCTATCTATGATGTCAGATGGCAAGTCGAAAAATGATGTTAGGTGAGAAATCGAATTTTTGTGCTATTACTGAGGCAAAAAAAGAAATATCTTTCAAAATTAAACGCGAAGTTCAACACACAATATTGTGAGTAGCTAATCAGTGGAGTCCTGTGAAATACATTGGGTTAAGACTACTATATATAAAATTCTACTACTCTTAATTCTATTATTCCTCCTATTTGCTCTATTTTTTAAATTAAACTTAACGGAGAACCGTATCAAAACCTTTTCAGAAATTCAAGGAAATACGATTTTCTATTTTGTTTCTTCTGTCTAATTTATGTGACAAAAGTCTTTGATTACTTTATTTTCATAGGTGTTTTGTTACCTTTTTCTCTAAAGGAATTTTACAGCAATACTTGACAGTAAAACTTAAATCTAGTATAATGAGTACTTTTCACTTTTTTTTATAAATGTAAGTGAAGGGTCTGCCATAATCTGGTTGTACTGTATATTTTTTTTGACCCCAGGGCGATACCTCATCTGGTTTTAGTGCTTTGTGTTTGTCAATATTCAAAATTAGTTTCCTCATTTCTTTCTATTTTCATTAGGTATCTCACGTTGTTGTCAGTTTAGCTGTGTGTGTGGGTACTTACGGTGCTCTAACTGCAAGGGATAAAGCTCAAGTTCCTGTCCCTGCTTCTTAGCCATAGTTTACTGGCGTTGAACTCTAGGTAATAATTTTCAATCATTTGCAATGCTTTAGTTTCACCTTAGCTACTTCTGAATATACGGCTTTGTCAGCTTGTGATCCATATTTCACTATCTTGTTTCATTCCTGTATTTCTGTTATGCTGTATAAGTGCTTTCGTATATCTTAGCTCATCTGTGTGTCCAGCTTTCATGTATTCCTTCATTCAGGTTTTTCCCTTCCTAGTTTGTCCTTTGTGTAGTAAGAGGGGAAAATGACTGCCGACAACTTGAGGGGAAACGGACACGAGTGCATTCACTTAGCACAAATTAACTAAAAACGTTTCGATTTTTGTACCTTATTCACTTCAAGTCCCAAGGACGTAATGCATTCGTGACTGTTTTTATCAGACTGTCCTTATCTACCCTTCCGATGAACGGGAGTATTACGTATATCTTGATTAACACCCCTTCAAGGTTTTACGGTCTAGTTGGTAGCTATTATTTGTCGGGTGAAAAAGAATCTTCTAATAATTAACCGGAACAATAGATAAATGTAGACCTGAGACTAAAATTAGGATCAATACTGACACTACAAAAGCATTTACCATAGTTGCTCGGATTTGTATTATTATTTTCATGTGGAAGAACTAAACCAGTACAGGGTCATTCAGCCCCCGGAGACTAGGAGGCAATCAATTTTAATCCGAAGATTGGGAGGGTAGTTTCAATTTTCTGGATCAAGAGCCCTTCAACAGCATGAGGGCAAAGATATTTCGGTGTTTACTTTTGTCGATGGATCAGGACTCTTCACGTTCTGTCTGCGTGTCTTCCAGTAAATTCCTTCGCCCACGTGTCCTCCCGTCTTATTGGCACCCGTCTTCCAGTCATCTGGTCCGTCTGCCAGCCCACCCGTATGCCTGTCCTTTGATTCGAACGCCCATCCGTCTGCCTGTCCTGCTGTCAGCCTGGCCACCTGTTTGCCTGCCCTCCTATTAGTTCTCCCATCTGAGTACCTGTCTGCCTGTTCTATTAGTTCTCCCATCTGAGTACCTGTCTGCCTGTTCTATTAGTTCTCCCATCTGAGTACCTGTCTGCCTGTTCTATTAGTTCTCCCGTCCGCCCAACTGTCCGTCTGTCTTCCAATTAGCACTCTCGTTCGCCCACCTATCTTCTCACCTACCTGCCTGACAGGCCTCTATTCTGTCTGTCTGAACGTCAACATGTTTACTGCAGTGACAGTGATAGTTGATGCTCTGGTGACCATCAGTGCGGTATTAACTGTTCAAAAGGCAATTTGAACAGCGTTCCTCATCAAGTATTGAACATTCCTTTATGCATGTGTCACTGGATATTAAATTCCTCGTTGGTGAAGAGTACTCGGAATAATACGCGTTTGTTTGTGTGTGTACTCACCTAATTGTGGTTGCAGGGGTCGATTCACAGCTCGTGTTTGCTTCTGTTTATAATCTTCATTTCCTTACGTACTATGTATGTCAATGATACTGGGAGATAGTTTAATGCTACCTGACTATCGCATGATTACTTGGCTATCTTCAATAGCCCCTCCTACAGAGAGATATTGCTTCGCATAATCACACCTATACTCATGCATGCACCAGTGCTCACACCCGCATATAAAGCCACACCTAAGGGTGTGGCTCTCTGTGGCTTTATATGTGAGCACAGAGACTCACACCTGCACGCACACTTACCCACGAGCTTCATCTCCGCCCCTCCCTCTCTCCAACACACACACACACACCTAACCAAGCACGTAAGGAAACTAGAGAAAGTGCAAAGGTTTGCAACAAGACTAGTCCTGGAGCTAAGGGGAATGTCCTACGAGGAGAGGTTAAGTTAAATTTCGACCTGAAGACATTGGGGGGATAACGACATATAAAATACTGAGAGGAATTGACAAGGTGGACAGAGACAGGATGTTCCAGAGATGGGACACAGCAACAAGGGGTCACAGTTGGAAGTTGAAGACTCAGATGAATCACAGGGATGTTAGGAAGTATTTCTTCAGTCAGAGTTGTCAGGAAGTGGAATAGTCTGGGAAGTGATGGAGACAGGATCCATACATAGCTTTAAGAAGAAGTATGATAAAGCTCATGGAGCAGGAAGAGTGATCTAGTAGCAACCAGTGAAGAGGCGGAACCAGGAGCTGTGACTTAACCACAACTAGGTGAGTACAACTAGGTGAATACACACGCACGACCGAGGCATTTCATCGTTGACCCTCCCGTCTTTCCCAGCTGAAGGTCACTTACAAACAAATCTAGACCGGGATGTCCTACCCCACCCTCACGGGTGCTGGTAATTCGTCACGAAACCAGACAAGTGGGCAACCCTGGTCTGGTCTGGTACAGGGCCGCGGGGGCACTGATCCCCGAAATCGTCTTCAGGTAAGCATAACTGACTTACCCAAACAAGGTTTCACACGCTATTTAAAAACCCGAAGATCACTGTCTAGTGTTTTCTAATGTGTGTAGTGTGTATTGTGTATATTACTGGCCTTTGAAGTGTTTAAAACAGCAATGGCCTGCCTCAGCTTCAGGCGTGGCCTGCCCCATACTCAGGGGTGGCCTGCCCCACACTCAGGGGTAGCCTCAGCAACACTCACTTAGGGGTGGCCTGCCCAACAAACAGGGAAGGCGGTAAATTACACTACACGCAAAGGTAGCTTCTCCCACACTCGGGGGTGATCTGCCCCACAGTCACTCAGATGTGACCTGCCCTCACCCTCGGGGGACAAGCCACTGTCTCTGTTAGCGTCAAAGCACTGAGCACCTCCCGTTTAATTGGTAAGTCGAAGAGCTTTCAATCAGGCTCGATTGAGTGTGAAAGCAACTGAGGAAGGGGAGGAGAGGAGAGAAGAGACGGATAGATAGGGTGGAGAGGTGGGAGGGAGAAAAAGGGATTGAGGAAGAGTAGCAGGAAGGGTGACTGAATACACCAGCAGTGTGGTGCTACCCTTAATAGTGGCACAGTGTAAACAAACGTTAGCTATGTTTTCCTGTCAGTTCACAGAGGAAGCGGCCAGGAGCTGTGTATCGACCCCTGCATCACAAATAGGCGAATGCATACATAGTGTTGGAAATCTATAAACATGAGCTGGGAGACTTCAGCAGAGCACTGAGGATATCAAGAGGAATATGAAGACAAAATACTGTGACTGGAACAATACACAAATAACCCACACTTAAGACGACGTTTCCCTCTGACTTGGACTATTAACAAGTAGCACAGTTAATGGCCCAATTCAGACCGAAACGTCGTCATAAGTTTATTTGTGTATGAAAGAAGTCGTCACATATTCCATTAAGAACTCAGCAGCTACGGAAGTTTCATTGGTGTCACTCCAGCAGAACTGGAGTTACTATTACTTAGGAATTACTATGTGACGGACCGAGTGACGGGTGACAGTGGGACGAGAAGTTACAAAGATAAAAAGTAGGGAGAGAAAGGAAGGGAGGAAGGATGAGGGAGAAAGGAAGGGAGGAAGGATGAGGGAGAAAGGAAGGGAGGAAGGATGAGGGAGAAAGGAAGGGTGGAAGGGTGAGGGTGAAAGGAAGATAGGGAGAGTTGCAGGAAAAATGAATGAAAGGGAGAGTGTAGAGTGAGGGAATGTGAAAAAGTAACAGACAGGGAGGGAGGAATTGAGGGAAAGATGGAGGAAAAGAGGGAGAGAAGAATAGTGTCAAGAAGACTTTGTATGGCATTGGAGCAAAACAACTGAATGGGGGCTAATAGTAAAGAGGAAGACAGGAGAGAGAAACAGCAATAATGGAGGAGGGAAGGAGAGGGAGGCAGCATCCATCTAGCTACAGGATCTACCAGGATGGATGGAGGAGATGGGTTACCTTCAATTAAGTGAATTTTCGACTTCTAGCTGAGGCTTTCTGCCACTAGTTGTACACATTTCTCTCCTGTATATAGATTTCAATCCCAAATGTCTTTAATAGTCACGTGTGCAACTTAATGAAACATTAAGGCAATGTTTCGCCAGTCAGAGACTTAATTAAATCCCCCATTCCTCCTGATGGTCGAAACGTTCCGTTAATTATTGTTAATTTGCATAGCTGGTCATTTATCTAAGTTTTGTGGGCATTGCTACAAATAATTATACAATTCTCTGAATCTCACAAGCAGGTTTCTAATCTCCCAAGCAGGTTTCTAATCTCCCAAGCAGGTTTCTAATCTCCCAAGCAGGTTTCTAAACTCCCAAGCAGGTTTCTAATCTCCCAAGCAGGTTTCTAATCTCCCAAGCAGGTTTCTAATCTCCCAAGCAGGTTTCTAATCTCCCAAGCAGGTTTCTAATCTCCAAAGCAGGTTTCTAATCTCCCAAGCAGGTTTCTAATCTCTCAAGGAAGTTTTCAGTCTTTCAATGAAGTTTTCGGTCTCAAGAAGTTTCCACTTTCCTTCAAACAGGTTTCTTATTTCTCAAAACAGATTTCTAATCTCTCCAGCAGAATTGTTATCCTTCAAACACGATTTTAATTCCTCAAGCAGGATTTTAATTTTTCAAGCAGGATTTTAATTACACAAAAAGGATTTTAATCCCTCAAAAAGGATTTTAATCCCTCAAAAAGGATTTTAATCCATCAAAAAGGATTTTAATCCCCAAAAAAGAATTTTAATCCCCAAAAAAGAATTTTAATCCCTCAAAAAGAATTTTAATCCCTCAAAGATTTTAATACCTCAAAAAGAATTTTAATCACTCAAAAGAGATTTTAATTTCTCAAAAAGGATTTTAATCCCTCAAAAAGGATTTTAATCCCTCAAAAAATATTTTAACCCCTCAAAAAGGATTTTAACCCCTCAAAAAGAATTTTATCCCCTCAAAAAGGATATTAACCCCTCAAAAAGGATTTTAATCCATTAAGCAGGATTCCAGTCAGTTTTGAGGGAGTTGAGGGAGACCTGGAACCTCCATATCTTCGTCATTTATTGTCCGATTTTTGCTATTTTTTTTTCTAACTGAAAGTGAGTCTGTATGGAATTATGATAATGTAGAATTTTCACTGTGGTACCCCTGAAAAAAAATGGAAATGTATTGATTCGTACGTCGGGTTAAATGCGGCTAACAGTAACAGCCTGGTTGATCAGGCCCTGATCCACCATGAGGCCTGGTCATAGACCGGGCCGCGGGGGCGTTGACCCCCGAAACCCTCTCCAGGTATACTCCAGGTATTGTGAAAAGTATAAAAATCTAACATTTTTTCATTTAAAATTAAATGGATTTTTCAATATTTTCAGAAAAAAACATTAAAATGTTTTCTGGATGATTTTTGATAAAAATATTTACATGGAGCTCAATAACAATGACTTGAATAAAATCGGAAAGAATTTTTGTGAATTTTCAGTAAATAATGAAGCTACACATAAGGACATGCAAATAACTTCGATGATAATAGGGAATATAGAAATAATGTTTTAGGTGGAAACGACACAAGTGTAACTAATGTGACATTTTATTGTGGCAACGTTTCGCTCTCCAGGAGCTAAAGCCCCTGGAGAGCGAAACGTTGCTACAATAAAATGTCACATTAGTTATTATGTGTCCTTTCACCTAACACATTGTCGGAAATTTTACCAACATTTTTAGAGAAATAATTTGTTTTGAGTCTACAAATAGCTATGATTTTTTTTATTTTTACCACCTATTTTTGTCTTTTGATTTTTTTGTTCATTAAAACAATGAAGGTAATGGCAAAACTATCTATAAAACAACAAAATAAATACACTAATATTTTTGAGGCGAAATTATTCCTGTGAAATTCGAAATTTTCGATAACTCGGCAGAGAATAATCATAACAAACTCTAAGCTCCGAAATATTCCTTGAGCAGTGCTCTATTTTTCAAAAGAAACAGCACAATATTTTTAAAAATCCATTTTGTCCCCCCAGGAAGAGCCTTCTTTTCCTTGAGCGTGTCAGTATTGTCAACTATATCGAACCTCTTTACGACTTAGTTCGCCCTGAACACGTTTTACTACGGGTTTAATTAAAATTTCATGTCCATTGTTATGCTTCAAATTGCAAACAAACCAGTTAATTATGCACAGCGAACGTAGGAAAGGTCGTAACTCTGGCAGTATCTACATGCTACACGACTGTTTACTCTGTGAGTGGTGCGTAACGCACACACATTATGGTAAGCATTAGATATAATAGTGCTAATCAGCGTTCATTTCTTCCTATTGTTTCGTCTAATGTGTGTGTGTGTATGTTTTAGTTACCATTTGCCAAAGGCACTCGTCAATAGACATTTTACCTGTGTGTGTAAGTGCTGGTACACACGCTACTATCTGCTTAGTGACAACAAAAAATAGTGACATAAGTTGCACTCTTGCAAGGACGTATTTTTGTCATCGGTGTACTCTTGGCGTAGCTGCGATACACACACACACACACACACACACACACACAAAACACACACACACACACACACACACACACACACACACACACACACACACACACACACACATGCACACACACAGGAGAGCGTGTGGGGTGCAGTGTATTGGCGTGCCTGGACGTGTGCTGGAGCTGCCCTGTATAAACATGGTGTGACAACCTGACACACAGAATTTAGCGTTGTGGCTTGAAGTGCTGGCCTGGGTTGTTTGTGTGTTTTTCGCTTGTTTGTGTTTGCTTCTTCTTGCTCATGTGGGGGTGTTTGTGCTTGCATTCCCTTATATACATTGTGTGTGTGTGTGTGTGTGAGTTCTCACCTAGTTGTGGTCGTATGGGTTGAGTCATAGCTCCTGTATGTGTGTAGGTTTTCGTGTGTTAGCTTATATATCCTTTCGTTTTGGAGCTTTAAAGAGTTAAAATATCCTTACCTGCTTAAAAGTACCTCCAGATCCAATTCCTTAGATCAAGAGCCCCTCACTAGCATCAAGGAACCTCCCTTGAGAGGTTCCCCGTTAGAAAAGATTGTAGGGGTGTCGGTGTATATAGCGTTAGTTTTTAAGTGTAGTGGTGTTGCAGCTACCGTGGTGATGGTAGTGGTGATACTAGTGGTGATAATTAGTAGTAACAATGGGATATAAACTGTTGCTTATTCAGTCTTTCAAATGATACAGAAAGGAAATACATTACCCACAGATATCAAAGATTACTGTCATTGTTTATTGAAGGATTTAAGTTAGGAAAAACACACAAACATAAATTATAATATTCATCCAACTCATGTTTATTCCACTTTCAAAATCCATTGTAGTGTTTGCTAGGGCAATATTTAAATATTCCTGTGCGTCAGGATTGTTATACCCTTGACATGGCTTGTAACTCAAGTGGTTTTGTAAATTTTGCTCTAGTTCTGTTCTCCTCTATTTATTGCAATATATATATATATGTATATATATATATATATATATATATATATATATATATATATATATATATATATATATATATATATATATATATATATATATATATATATATATATATATATATATTCCCTTATATACATTGTGTGTGTGTGTGTGTGTGTGAGTTCTCACCTAGTTGTGGTCGTATGGGTTGAGTCATAGCTCATGTATGTGTCAATCCCAAAACTTACATACTTCCTGAGATGTTCCCCAGCCTTCAACAGCCCGAAACTCGAGGAATACGACTCTCTCCTCAAGACCATGCTAGAGAGTGTATTGAATCTTTCCCTCGAAGAGGGACAGTGGTTGCAAGCTTCACTTCCAGTCAGACTTGGGGGGCTGGGAGTACGCAAATCCTCCCAGATTGCCCTACCAGTTTTCTTATCCTCTTCCATAGTATCAAATGAGCTAATAAAACAAATTCTTCCATACAACCTCAGTGATTCAGCAGGAATACAGGACCCTAGTTACACCAGTGCCATCACTGAATGGGAGAGACTTGCTGCTCCAACACCAAAACCTAGTGAAGAACTGGCCTACAAACAGTCAAGCTGGGACAGCCCCATTGTTGAAAAGATACTTGCCAATATGCTCAGGGCCGTAACATCAGACAGGGAGACTGCCCGTCTCCTAGCCGTGAGTGCACATCACTCTGGGGACTTCCTCCAAACAGTTCCCATTTCGGCCATGGGAACATGCCTGGACCCTAAGACCCTTCGTATTGCAGTGGCTCTGCGCCTTGCTGCCCCTATTCACACGGAATATACGTGTATTTGCAGCGATGCGCAAGCCGACCAATATGGTCTACATGGTCTTAACTGTCCTAAAACCAAGGGTTGGCATGCAAGACACAATGAGGTCAACGACATCATAAAGAGAACCCTTGCTACAGCTGGATGCCCAGCCGAGAGAGAGCCTCGATCACTAGCAGCCAACAACGCCCACAACCCAGCAAACCGCCCCGACGGGATAACCATCTATCCTTGGAAGAATGGCAAGCTCTTAGCATGGGATTATACCTGTGTGTCGACACTGGCTGACACCTACATCCATCACAGTGTTGGGCGACAGGGAGGAGCTGCTGACCACAGAGAGGAGTACAAGATCGGCAAGTACAGGGACATAAGCCAACAGTATAAATTTGTCCCAGTGGGATCAGAGACCTTGGGAGCGTGGGGAAAAAATGCAACACGTTTCCTTAAAGAGCTGGGTTCCAGACTCATCGACACCACCAGGGACCCAAGGGCAGCCACGTTCATGTTCCAGCGTCTCAGCGTGGCCATCCAGAGGGGAAACGCATGCTGCATACTCGGCTCGCGTCCGGCTTCGGAGGAGCTGGTGGAGATTCATAATCTTTGACATATTGTACCATTGTATTCATGTTCATGTTTGTGTTTTTTATAAATGTATTCTGTCTATTAATAAAGCATTTATATGTATGTATGTGTGTATATAGGATGGGGTGGTAGGAGAAGTGGAATATTCAAACGGCTTCAGGAAGAAATCCAAATATTCTTCCTTGATGCCTTTTATCCACTTCTCCGAGGCTATGGGTCCCACAATTTGCACTAGAGGTAGACCCCATTCTATTTAAAAAAAAAAAAAAAAAATATATATATATATATATATATATATATATATATATATATATATATATATATATATATATATATATATATATATATATATATATATATTAGCCTGTTAAATAATGTAAATTTTAATGAAGTTCCGTTTGCGTTGATATATCTTGTTTTCAGACAAGTATAGTACCTGCCTTCTATACCATGTGCCTCCACTTGTTTATATTTTAAGGGTTTTCACCATTGACAAAGACTGTTGTTGCTACAAGAATTGTGTTCAAATTGGTTATTAATATTTTTCCATATCAGTCATTAAGTAAATTTTCTTTTACTTATTATGGTAAGCTCTGAAAAGACATAGCACGCTTAGCAAGACTTTATTCTGACGTTTCATTCGTTGAGCAAAACGTCGTCAGAACAGATTTGACCAGCAAACGCTTACTTACATTTACCAGAAGTGGGAGTTTGCTTTGTTTTTCCCCATAACAAAGCATAATCTTCTTTATTAAGCTATCCCTTCATTTTTGCCTACAGTTCAAAAGATTTGTAGATGTAAGAGATTTTTTTCTTATTGATCCGTCATTTCGGCTTGTTAAAAATAACTGGTCGTCTGTTTCGCAATAGCACTGTATAAACTGAATACAAAGGCGTACTTCCGACAACAAAGATCAATAACACACAGGTTTGGAGTAAGTTATTTTTTTTTGTTATTCTACCTCAGCTCATTTCAAAGTCAAGCCCTATCTAGGGTACACTACCCTGGAATTTGACCCACAGCAGTCGACTAACACCCTTTCATTTCACATGTGCCGGTGATCGAACAAAGGACCCTCGCCCGAGTGATTGAATGAGCCAGGGGTTAGTGTGACAATAAATCCCTAGTCTGCACCTGTCGGCAGATTGTCTTTATATCAAGTGGCAACAGGTGTAAGGGATCTGTCCACACAAATTTCTCCTAGAAGATTAAGATACTTTGGAAAAATAAACACATAAGTAGTATAATGTAATCCTTTATTGACAACGTTTCGCCCACGCAGTGGGCTTTATCGAGTCACAAACAGATCTACCTGGATAAAAGAATCATGAGTATTTATAGGATTTAGTCAGGTGGAGAATGCTGCATGTGACAGTCTTCAAAGTAGGGTGATAGTTTAAAACCTTGGGTAACTTAAAGGACCTGCAGTGTTCCATTCTTGAGTTCTATGTGGGATAGCGATGAATAAGTTTCTTGGCAATAGGTTCAGCTATGTTGTAGAAGCCGTTGTTCTGGTTGAAGTTGTTGGATATACAGATAAGTGATGATTCCAGGATTCTTCGGTATTGAGTGTTGTCTTCTCTGGCGATGAGTCTTGCGTTTCTGTAGTTGATTAAATGGTTGTGTGAATTTCGGTGTTGAACACAGGCATTTCTTGAGTCGTCAGATCTGCCTGCGTTCTGGTGTTCTGAAATACGTGTTTGGAGGTCTTTGGATGTTTCGCCGACGTATAATTTGCTGCAGTCATTACAAGGAATTGTGTATACCCCTGCAGTGGATTGAAGCTTGTCCTGTCTGTTACTGGTAATGTCCTTGATGGTGGTGGATGTGGATGTGTTCAACACCGAAATTCACACAACCATTGAATCAACTACAGAAACGCAAGACTCATCGCCAGAGAAGACAACACTCAATACCGAAGAATCCTGGAATCATCACTTATCTGTATATCCAACAACTTCAACCAGAACAACGGCTTCTACAACATAGCTGAACCTATTGCCAAGAAACTTATTCATCGCTATCCCACATAGAACTCAAGAATGGAACACTGCAGGTCCTTTAAGTTATCCAAGGATTTAAACTATCACACTACTTTGAAGACTGTCACATGCAGCATTCTCCACCTGACTAAATCCTATAAATACTCATGATTCTTTTATCCAGGTAGAGTTGTTTGTGACTCGATAAAGCCCACTGCGTGGGTGAAACGTTGTCAATAAAGGATCATATTATACTTCTTGTGTTTCATTAGTCATCTACGTTTCATCAGTCACCTGCGCTTCATCAGTCACCTGTGTTTCATTAGTCATCAGTCACCTGCGCTTCATCAGTCATCTGTGCCATCAGTCACCTGTTTCATCAGTCACCTGTGTTTTATATTTTATGTTCAAGTGTTTTCTAACTTTTAATTAATCAGGGATTTAAACACTTTAAACCAGACGTAGAACTTTTAGGTAATTTCTTATGTTATTGTCTTTCAAGCAAGAAGACTTTCAACGATAAAAGTCTATGCTGAAGGTCTTTTTAAACCTCCCAGTTTCTGCTGCACATCCTGGTAAAACTCCAGAAATTATATTGTCTTCAGAATTTCATCCAGTGAAAACAGTGAAAGCAGGATACCGTAAATTTTGAACAAGTAAACCTAAATTTCCTTTTAACTGATAGATAACAACAATTGGTAAATATTGAACTCCTGTTAGCCGTTTTAGTGCCTAATTCCTAGGCCTCTTGTGTTCCCATGTATGCTCTTGCCCTGCTGCTCAAAGACTCGATGTGTGCACAATTAACTAGCCACATTGGCACAAAAAATCATACCTGTATCCCATTGCATCATATACCTGGACATCACAAAAAGTTCTAAAGTCTTGTATGCATTGCTGTTTTTTACCTACGGTATAGTAATAGTTTTTTTTTTTTGCATTCTCTTTCGAATATATTACAAAGTTTCAGCAATAACATGGTATAAACTTTGGTAATAGATACCTGCAATTTGGTTTAGAAAGATACGTGAGCAAACACTAGACAAATTTATTAGAAAACGTTTCGGTCCTGGGGCCTTGATTACTTCTGGTTTGAAGTGATCAAGGTTCCAGGACCGAAACGTTTTCTTATAAATATGTCCTGGTGATTGCTTACGTGTCTTTCTTCAACCAACAATAACATAGACTACAACAACTGAAGGGCAAATACGTTTACGATATTGTGATTTCTTTCCACGAAGTTCGACATTAATTCGCCACGCATCAGGACTCCCCCTACCAAATGTGTGTCGAGATTGTCTTCTCAGTCTGTATCCCGAAAATCGAATCAATTTTGTGTTTTTATTGACGCTCAAGTTTTCTTTTTGGGGCAGTAATTGCTTCCTTTCCAACACGCTCGAACGAAGTGTTGACATGCGACAAAGAAAAAAATATATTCGTTTGTCACAATACATTCTTGGAATGCATCAGCCTTACAGGAGAAAATGTAAATTTTTTTCTCTGAATCCTCCAACTCTTTTGCGATGATGAGATTGAAGTGTAACAGTCGAAACTACCAATGTAAAGGTAGCAAGTACGAATGAAATAAATTCAGATTATTTTGTAACAAATTGTGTAAACAATGTATAACATGGGTTCAGATATGGATATTCATGGTAGCATTAATCCTTGTTTGACTAGCAAATGGTGAAAACAGGTATGGGAAAGAGACAGTATGCAGAGCAAGTTTATTTGTTGTGGTGAACCCAGCTTGCTCTGCTAGCTGTCTCTTTTTTTTACGGTGCTTTACCCCTGACCCATGAGAGATCAAGAGTAGTGAAGCAAATACTTAAGAGTTCTTCAAGACGGAAATCACCTCCATGGGTCCAAGGAAAGATCCTAGTGCTAAGCCTGTGGCAAAGAGGAACAGAAATATATGTACGATAGAAGTGAAGGAGATAATAGAAAAATATGAAAGTGGAGTGCGTATCAGTGAGCTGGCCAGGCTGTATGGTAAACCCGCGGCCCGGTCCATAACCAGGCATCCTGGTGGACCAGGGCCTGATCAACCAGGCTGTTACTGCTGGCAGGTTAACTCATACACTATCCGGCCTCTCTCCAAAATGCTACTAGGCAGAGCATAGAGTATTCTTACGAAGCACTCTCAACTCGTATGGTTCAGTCAAAGAAGTGTTGGAGGCTCGATCTTCCGTCCGCTAATCGCGAGACAGAAGCGCAACTTAAATGAACTCCCATTGCTCGAACCCGCATGACTGCTTGTTTATAATGCTTAAAATCAGGTCATTATAAAACCTCGGTTTTAACTGAGGTGAAGGACATACAAATTAATTGATATCTTTAGTCTTGAGAGAAGTATGGAATTTCCCTAATTTTATTGATCGCAGCAGCAAAAGCCCATCACGATATAAATATAAATACAATTCATCTTTTTTTTCACAAATTATGTGGACTCTTCTCGTTACATAGTTAAGATGCTGGAATGCTGCTCACGTATAAGCATTTATGAGTCCATATGATACTTTCTTGACACAAAGCTTTTTAATATTTTGTTTCCATTTGCTATCGACCGACACACACACACACACACACACACACACACACACATATAAAAACAAGCAAACACAATCAACTATACAGCTTCCACTCATTCTTTTCCTGCTATATACATCCTCCCTTCTCTCTCTCTCTCTCTCTCTCTCTCTCTCTCTCTCTCTCTCTCTCTCTCTCTCTCTCTCTCTCTCTCTCTCTCTCTCTCTCTCTCTTTACACAAGGTTTTACAAGTTTAGGTTAAGGCCCCTAATTTTATTTTCAAGCCAAGAGCAGTTACCTACATATGGTAATTTGAAAGCCTCTTTACTGTTATGAGACATACAAATAGGGAACAGGATGAAGTTGGAGCCATCTGTGGGCCAGCGATTTCATTTGGTCAACTGATTTTATTTCGTTGATGTCATTATACTATACGAACATGTTCCAGACACCAGTCATCCTAAGAATAAATCCTTATAGATGAAGCGATGTTCTGGAGAAGGGAACAGTCAGAGTGTAGTTGCTGTTTGCTGCCCGTCTTGTTGTGTAAAAGCTCACTTTTCGCAGTCCTCGGAGTGGAGCGAAGTGTAGTACGGTGTAGTCCGGTGTTGAAAGCTCTCTTGAAATGACAGATATATCCAGGCTGGGTCCAAGCGAAAGATGAGTCTTCTTGCTCCCTTTTCTATTCTGTCAAGAAATCCCAGATGAGACGGAGGGCAGGCAATCCAAGAAAGCGGAGCATACCTTCTCTCTCCCTCTCTCCCAGACTTTATTCCATTAATCCCAGCAATCATCCCTTCCTCCATCGTCCTGCTATCTGGACAGGTCTCCCAGCTTCCTACTTCGTTTATGCCATAAGCCTCGGGCACTTCAATTTAAAATATTTTTCCCCTCTTTCTCTTGTTTTCTGAAAGTTTACTACTGCACTAATCTTCTACTTTCTCCCCTTTCATCTTTTCTATACTTTTCTCAGTCAGCTTTCTTTCTCTGCATTTCCATCTAAGAATATTCCACAATCACACTAAATATATCATATATCAGTATTTCCATTCTATTTCCCGTAATTCTAGTCTTTGTTCAGAATTGTGCTTTGTCATACTTCACTCCCAGGTGTCTCAGTATCTCGCAGTGCCTCAGCAACTGTCACCCTTTAAGGAGGGGCCTTGGTGCCGGTGAGAGGGGGGCTCTTGATCTAAGAAAGCTACACTACCCTTCCTTAGATCTACGTTGATTACCTCCCATTCCGCAAACACTGAGTGATTCCTTACTGGACTATCACTGTACTAGACTGTAGAAATCACTGGCTGCCGAAACGTTTCCTCAGTAAAGGTTCCCAAATCTTGCACGAGTGTCTCGTTCTTTAGCTTGACGGTTTTTCTAGACCATTACATCTCGGCAACAACAATAAAAATTTAATTGCCGATTAATCTCTTTTTCAAAGCTATCTTTTTATTTTTACCTCTTCTATTGACAACATAATTTTACCATCACTGTCAAACAGTTTATTTTTATTATCAATGTGAAATTTCATTAATTTTTACTTCTGGTAATTAACATATCATTTTTTTATATTATCTTTTATTTATTTTGACTATATTATGTCCTTAGGCAGAAAGACACACACACACTCACAAGTAATGATCAAGAGGTATGTGAGGAGCTCAACTTGAGGTTTAAGGAAGTATTCACAATGGAGGAAGGAAGGCAGTTGGGTAGACAGGACGGGGTTCGTCACCAACAAGGAATGTACCAAGTGCTAGAGGGCATACACACAACTGAGGAGGAAGTGAAGCAGTTACTCAGTGACCTCGATACCTCAAAAACGATGGGTCCGGACAATATCTCCCCGTGGGTTCTTCGGGAAGGAGCTGAGGTACTGAGTCTGCCACTTACCATAATATTCAACACATCCCTTGAAACTGGGCAGCTACCTGAGGTATGGAAGAAGGCCAACGTAGTCCCCATTTTTAAAAAAAGAGACAGAAAAGAGGCACTAAACTATAGACCGGTGTCACTTACATGTATAGTGTGCAAAGTCCTGGAGAAAATCATCAGGAAAAGAATGGTGAAACACCTCGAGCTGAACAGGATAATAAACACCAGACAGCATGGATTCCGGGAAGGCAAATCCTGTGTAACAAACCTCCTGGAGTTCTATGATAAAGTAACAGAGGTAAGGCAGGAGAGAGAAGGGTGGGTTGATTGCATTTTCCTGGACTGCAGGAAGGCCTTCGACACAGTTCCTCACATGAGATTTGTAAAGAAGTTGGAAGAACAAGCAGGTATAACAGGAAGGGCACTGGAATGGATCAGGGAATACCTCAAAGGGAGACAGCAACGGGTCATGGTGCGTGGTGAGGTATCACAGTGGGCGCCTGTGACGAGCGGTGTACCGCAGGGGTCAGTCCTAGGACCAGTGTTATTCCTGGTATATGTAAATGACATGACGGACGGGATAGACTCAGAAGTGTCTCTATTCGCGGATGATGTGAAAATAATGAGGAGAATCACATCGGAAGAGGACCAGGCAGGGCTGCAAACAGACCTGGACAAGCTCGACATCTGGTCTAGCAATTGGCTTCTCGAATTCAATCCCTCCAAATGCAAAGTCATGAGGATCGGAGAAGGGCAAGAAGACCGCTGACAGAGTACAAGCTAGGCGGACAAAGGCTACAAACCTCGGCAAAGGAGAAAGACCTTGGAGTGAGTATAACGCCAAGCACGTCTCCGGAGGCACACATCAACCAGATAACTGCGGCAGCATATGGGCGACTGGCAAACCTAAGATTAGCGTTCCGTTACCTTAACAAGGAATCGTTCAAGACACTGTATACCGTGTACGTCAGGCCCATACTAGAATATGCAGCACCAGTCTGGAACCCACACCTGGTCAAGCACGTAAAGAAACTAGAGAAAGTGCAAAGGTTTGCGACAAGGTTAGTTCCACAACTCAGGGGTCTGTCTTATGAAGAAAGGTTGAGGGAAATAGGACTAACAACACTGGAGGAAAGAAGGGTCAGAGGAGACATGATAACGACATACAAAATACTGCGGGGAATTGACAAGGTAGACAGTGACAGGATGTTCCAGAGAGGGAACACAGAAACAAGGGGACACAACTGGAAGCTGAAGACTCAGATGAGTCAAAGGGATGTTAGGAAACATTTCTTCAGCCACAGAGTAGTCAGGAAGTGGAATAGTCTAGAGAAAGATATAGTGGAGGCTAGAACCATACATAGTTTTAAGACAAGGTATGATAAAGCTCATGGAGCAGGGAGAGCAGAGACCCAGTAGCAGACAGCGAAGAGGCGGGGCCAGGAGCTGAGTCTCGACCCCTGCAACCACAATTAGGTGAGTACAATTAGGTGAGTACACATACACACACACACACACACACACACACAGACGTTCGACACAGTTCCTCACAAGAGGTTAATGCAAAAGCTAGAGGATCAGGCACACGTAACAGGAAAAGCACTGCAATGGATCAGAGAATATCTGACAGGGAGGCAACAACGAGTCATGGTACGTGACGAGGTGTCAGAGTGGGCACCTGTGACGAGTGGAGTTCCACAAGGGTCAGTCCTAGGACCTGTACTGTTTTTGGTATATGTGAATGACATAACGGAAGGGATAGACTCAGAAGTGTCCCTGTTTGCAGATGATGTGAAGTTAATGAGAAGAATTAAATCAGTTGAGGATCAGGTAGGACTACAAAGAGACCTAGATAGGCTACAAGCCTGGTCCAGTAAATGGCTATTTGAATTTAACCCTGCCAAATGTAAAGTCATGAAGATCGGGGAAGGGCAAAGAAGACCACAGACAGAGTATAATCTAGGTGGCCAAAGACTGCAAACCTCACTCAAGAAAAAAGATCTTGGGGTGAGTATAATACCGAGCACATCTCCTAAGGCACACATCAATCAGATAACTGTTGCAGCATACGGGAGGCTGGCAAACATAAGAATAGCGTTCCAATACCTCACTAAGGAATCATTCAAGACTCTGTACACCATATACGTCAGGCCCATACTGGAGTATGCAGCACCAGTTTGGAACCCACACCTGGTCAAGCACGTCAGGAAATTAGAGAAAGTGCAGAGGTTTGCAACAAGACTAGTCCCAGAGCTAAGGGGATTGTCCTACGAAGAAACGTTAAGGGAAATCGGCCTGACGACACTAGAGGACAGGAGGGTTAGGGGAGACATGATAACGAAATATAAAATACTGCGAGGAATAGATAAGGTTGACAGAGACAAGATGTTCCAGAGAGGGGATACAGAAACAAGGGGTCACAGTTGGAAGTTGAAGACTCCTATGAGTCAAAGGGATGTTAGGAAGTATTTCTTCAGTCATAGAGTTGTCAGGAAGTGGAATAGCCTAGAAAGTGACGTAGTGGAGGCAGGAACCATACATAGTTTTAAGACTAGGTTTGATAAAGCTCATGGAGCAGGGAGAGAGAGGACCTAGTAGCAATCAGTGAAGAGGCGGGGCCAGGAGCAACCTGGCAACCGCAACCAAAAATAGGTGAGTACACACACACACACACACGCACACACACACACACACACACACACACGCAAAGGTTTGCGACAAGGCTAGTTCCACAACTCAGGGGTCTGTCCTATGAAGAAAGGTTGAGGGAAATAGGACTAACAACACTGGAGGAAAGAAGGGTCAGAGGAGACATGATAACGACATACAAAATACTGCGGGGAATCGACAAGGTAGACAGGGACAGGATGTTCCAGAGAGGGAACACAGAAACAAGGGGACACAACTGGAAGCTGAAGACTCAGATGAGTCAAAGGGATGTTAGGAAGCATTTCTTCAGCCACAGAGTAGTCAGGAAGTGGAATAGTCTAGAGAAAGATATAGTGGAGGCAGGAACCATACATAGTTTTAAGACGAGGTATGATAAAGCTCATGGAGCAGGGAGAGCAGAGACCCAGTAGCGGACAGCGAAGAGGCGGGGCCAGGAGCTGAGTCTCGACCCCTGCAACCACAATTAGGTGAGTACAATTAGGTGAGTACACACACACACACAGGAGCTGTGGTTCGACCCCTGCAACCACAATTAGGTAGACACGCAAAAGGTCACAACCACTGAACGCTGGACTGAGCAAGAAGTTTTCTAAATTAGAAAGTGAAATATTGAAAAGCGATAAACCCGAAAGAATTAATGCAGCACCTGGGGGAAATTGAAGGCCATCAAACTTGATCCAAGGAAGGCGAGGTTAGATTACTTCATTTGATCAAGTGACTTCAACAGCGTAAAGGAAACTTCTTAGAAGAATCCATAATTTTATTGACACATTTACACGCTAGATCTGCAGTGGTTCACGACGCTGCACTTAGAACTGGTTGAGATGAGGTTAATCTACGGTTCGACACCCCGCCAACACATCTAGGTTTGTACCTAAGTAACAAGCAGAATAGGAAGCTAGGAAAGCACTCTAGCTCCTGCTCAAGCTTGCTTTCTTTCTCTGTCTGTCTCTATCTCTTTTACACAGGGTTTTACAAGGTTAGGCTAAGGTTCCTAGCTTCATGTACAAGCTAAATGTCTCTCTCTCTCTCTCTCTCTCTCTCTCTCTCTCTCTCTCTCTCTCTCTCTCTCTCTCTCTCTCTCTCTCTCTCTCTCTCTCTCTCTCTCTCTCTCTCTCTCTCTCTCTCTCTCTCTCTCTCTCTCTCTCTCTCTCTCTCTCTCTCTCTCTCTCTCTCTCTCTCTCTCTCTCTCTCTCTCTCTCTCTCTCTCTCTCTCTCTCTCTCTCTCTCTCTCTCTCTCTCTCCTCTCTCTCTCTCTCTCTCTCTCTCTCTCTCTCTCTCTCTCTCTCTCTCTCTCTCTCTCTTCTCTCTTCTCTCTCTCTCTCTCTCTCTCTCTCTCTCTCTCTCTCTCTCTCTCTCTCTTCTCTATCTCTCTACACATACACATGTCGATTATTTATTTAAGCCAACATTTCCCCTAGCATTTTTCGTACATTTATTTAGTCACACTCTTGCAGTCTCCACTCACAATATAGAATATGTATGTCCATGTACCAGCGTTATCACTGGTCATCATATGCCATATAAAACTTTTAACCTATTAACGTATCAATCTACTAGCTAATATTCTCTCTAATATTCTCTCTATTCGATTACATAATTGTTCTTCAGTTTTGCTCATCTGCCAATTTATTTACGTAATATTATTTAGCTCAAATACCAGTAATACTCTGTTCTCATTTTGACAAGGCACACACATACACACATTCATAAAGTAAAATTATACACAAACATATATATATATATATATATATATATATATATATATATATATATATATATATATATATATATATATATATATATATATATATATATATATATATATAATTCAGCGTACGTTGGATACTCAGAGTGAAGGGAGTGGGACAGTATTGATTAGTAAACCCAATTGTCAGGTATGCTAGCCTGTGTTGACAGGTCATATATGAATCACTCTCATTCTTTTCTCAGCAGTTCTTTCAAGGGCTCTTGATGCTGGGAATTAGAGCTGTTCTCCTCTTCCTTGGATGAAACTTAATCAGCTCAAATTTCAGAAGGGATTATTGACTTTTACGAGATTAACGACTTTCCCATTATTATGATTTAATAATTTTCATACCTCACTGGTTTAGCGCTTACTTTAAGAATAATAATATAATAATAATAATTCATACCTATGTACACTATTACTTCAGCTGTTACTACCTGTTTACCATAACAATGAAGGAAGCTTATTCTCATTCATTGAGTGTATATCGGTTTTCTATCATTACGAAACACAACTGAGAGTCGTGTGAAACGTGATTTGTGGCAAACGTTGTATCGAAACTGCAGCGAAATTTTCTATTTTAGATTTTCGCTATGGGTAGAGTTTTATCAAATGTAATTCAAACATATTTGTCAGCAGTAATTGTCATTCTGTAGAATGATACGTAATGGTTTCTATGTTCCCATCATAGACTTGAGGACGTCAGTTCGAGTCCGCAGGATTCCTCTGTTTTAATGTGCCAAGCCTACACATACGACCCCAGGCCGGATTACAAGACACTTTTAGATTTTTTCCTTAAGTACTTTTCTCAGCTCCGAGACTGAGGGTCCCCACTTAGCACTAGAGGTGGTACAACTACACACACACACACACACACACACACACACACACACACACACACACACACACACACACACACACACACACACACACACACACACACACACACACACACACACACACACACACACAAAACTACACACACATACACACATACACACACACACACACACACACACACACACATATATATATATATATATATATATATATATATATATATATATATATATATATATATATATTTATTAACACATCGGCCGATTCCACGTAGGCAGGGTGGCCCGAAAAAGAAAAACTTTCATCATCATTCACTCCATCACTGTCTTGCCAGAGGGGTGCTTTACACTACAGTTATAAAACTGCAACATTAACACCCCTCCTTCAGAGTGCAGACACTGTACTTCCCATCTCCAGGACTCAAGTCCGGCCTGCCGGTTTCCCTGAATCCCTTCATAAATGTTACTTTGCTCACACTCCAACAGCACGTCAAGTATTAAAAATCATTTGTCTATATTCACTCCTATCAAATACGCTTACACATGCTTGCTGGAAGTCCAAGCTCCTCGCACACAAAACAACCTTTACCCCCCTCCTTCCAACCTTTCCTAGGACGACCCCTACCCCGCCTTCCCTCCACTACAGATCTATACACTCTCGAAGTCATTCTGTCTCGTTCCATTCTCTCTACATGTCCGAATCACCTCAACAACCCCTCCTCAGCTCTCTGGATAATAGTTTTGGTAATCCCGCACCTCCTCCTAATTTCCAAACTCCGAATTCTCTGCATTATATTCACACCACACATTGACCTCAGACATGACATCTCCACTGCCTCCAGCCTTCTCCTCGTTGCAACATTCATCACCCATGCTTCACACCCATATAAGAGTGTTGGTATAACTATACTCTCATACATTTCCCTCTTTACTTCCATGGACAAAGTTCTTTGTCTCCACAGACTCCGAAGTGCTCCACTCACCCTTTTCCCCCTCATCAATTCTATGATTCACCTCATCCTTGATAGACCCATCTGCTGACATGTCCACTCCCAAATATCTGAATACATTCATTTCCTCCATACTCTCTCCCTCCAATCTGATATCCAATCTTTCGTCACCTAATCGTTTTGTTATCCTCATCACCTTACTCTTTCCTATATTCACTTTCAATTTTCTTCTTTTACATACCCTACCAAATTCATCAACCAACCTCTGAACTTCTCTTCAGAATCTCCCAGAAGCACAGTGTCATCAGCAAAAAGCAACTATGACAACTCCCACTTTGTATTTGATTCTTTATCTTTTAACCCCACACCTCTTGCCAAGATCCTCGCATTCACTTCTCTTACAACCCCATCTATATATATATATATATTTATATATATATATATATATATATATATATATATATATATATATATATATATATATATATATATATATATATATTGAACAACCACGGTGATATCACACATCCTTGTCTAAGGCCTACTTTTACTGGGAAATAATCCCCTCCCTCCTACACACTCTAACCTGAGCCTCACTCTCCTCATAAAAACTCTTCAGTGCTTTCAGTAACCTACCTCCTATTCCATACACCTGCAACATCTGCCACATTGCCCCCTAACCACCCTATCATACGTCATATATATATATATATATATATATATATATATATATATATATATATATATATATATATATATATATATTTGCTGCTGTAGTGTGTCCTGCTTTACGAATCTTAATCTATTATTAAATGAATTCTCTACTTCTGGGAATATTTAATTTTATACAAATCCTGACTCACGGCACAGCAGAGATGGGAATTTTGCAGACATATCGACGAGTGGCATGACATGAGCTCGTTATGTGTGGCATGACATGAGCTCGTTATGTGTGGCATGACATGAGCTCGTTATGTGTGGCATGACATCAGCTCGTTATGTGTGGCATGACATCAGCTCGTTATGTGTGGCATGACATCAGCTCGTTATGTGTGGCATGACATCAGCTCGTTATGTGTGGCATGACATGAGCTCGTTATGTGTGGCATGACATGAGCTCGTTATGTGTGGCATAACATCAGCTCGTTATGTGTGGCATGACATCAGCTCGTTATGTGTGGCATGACATGAGCTCGTTATGTGTGGCATGACATCAGCTCGTTATGTGTGGCATGACATCAGCTCGTTATGTGTGGCATGACATCAGCTCGTTATGTGTGGCATGACATCAGCTCGTTATGTGTGGCATGACATCAGCTCGTTATGTTAGGGCTCTCGTCTTGTGATGCGAGGACGTAGGATTGAGCCTTCATAACTCCTTGCGCTATATACCTTCGGGTAATGTGAATTATTTACTGAACAATTAGAACCATCTAGGATGGTGTGGCTATGTACAGTAATTATTGTGGCAACCATTAACTGTCCTACCACTATTACCACCACCACCACCACCACCACATGTTCTACCACAAGCACCACCAACCGTACTACCACAATCACCACCACCATCACTACCACTATCACCACCAATGCCACTATCACCACCACCACCAATGCCTCTATCACCGCCACCACCCACACAATCACTATCACCACTGCCACCCACACAATCACTATCACCACCGTCACCCTCACTATCACCATTACCAATATCACCACAATTACCCCTTTTAACAACATTTCCACCACCACCACTATAACAATTACCCCTCCCCACCACCACCACCACAAACATTAACCCGCCCCTTAACATTATATAATGGTCAATACATTGGTTTAATAACCTCAGACACCAGTTCAAATACTTAACACTTTCAGCATAAAAAAAATCTTAATGAGGGCCATTTATTAAATTTAATGGCAGTTAATACAAGGCGGTGGGTGGGGAGAATACAGCATAAATTTCAAAATACAGTAACTACAAATGACTTCAGTGATAAGTATTGACCAATTCATAATTACTTTTTTTATACACAACCTACCCATAGGAGAAAGGAATTTATGACAACGTTTCGGTCCGACTTGGGCCATAAACTAGTCACACACATTGTGTAGAACCGAAACGTCGTCATAAGTTTCTCTCTTCTATGTTATTTGTGTATTGTCCCAATCACGGTATTATTGTGTGTTTTTATTCTTTAATAATCTTATTTCATACCTGACCATACATAGTGTAACTTACCTAGGTAACCACAAAAAATATCCTCTTTCCTCTCTCCCTGTCTGTCTGTCTGTCTGTCTCTGTCTCTGTCTCTGTCTCTGTCTCTGTCTCTGTCTCTGTCTCTGTCTCTCTCTCTCTCTCTCTCTCTCTCTCTCTCTCCTCTCTTATTTTCATTTGGGGTCCTTGTAATATCTTATTATTTAAACTTTAAAAATTAAAACTCCTAAGTAACTCAACTGTGTGAAAATTATTAATGATATACCTTAAGCTAAAGACTGAAAACTGGGTTGATTTGGTGGGTCTAAAGTTATTAATGATGATAATAAAGTTTGCCAGCATTGTAGACAATAACTCAGCGATATAGAACCACCCACTAAAAATTTTCAGCAACGGTTGGCACTCGAAGCACGTGTCTACAACCTGAATCAGACAATGGGCTGAGACTTCAGCTGGAGAAACCAGTGACGTAAATCTGTGTTTACAAATTTGTTCAAGAACCAGACTAGAAATATGTACTCTGGAATGCACACCCGGATAGCCCGGCTTGCATACGTCAGTCTAAAGTGTGGATATATGAGTAATTATCTCCTAGCAACAAGGCCAGTGAATAAATCATCCAGGGGTAGCTAGATCGTATATGGTGTTGAACCCACGCAAACTGGTACGTAAGTATGTCAGCAACTCCAAGGCATCTAAGGCCAACAAGTAATAAACTCTTCTGATATTAACTGGAAGGTTAAAGACTATGGCGGAATTTAACTGTTAGTGTTAGTGTCGGTTGTAATTTAATCAAGGGCACACAGGCTCCGAGATGCATCAACCAACTGCATTTCACCCACAACTCAGGTCTTGACTATACCATTGTAAGGTAAGTTATATATACCTGTCTCCTGTGAGTAGAAAGTTGCAACTTTCTATGACTGTTCAAGGAGAACCTGTGTATCAGTGACTCTAAGTGAGTTATCACGAGTGCGTCACATGACCTTCAAGATAACTTTGGTATCTACAATAATACCTGATAAGTGTATTAGACGTAACTATTTATTGGCAATGGGGAGCACGACCCATTTTCTGATCAAGGGTAGACCTGATGATGGCTGCAGGTTGCAACGAGAATAATTGTGACATTGCTCAATTTCATTTTTTGTCGTGTAATTTAATCTAGGCAAGTAAAAGTCCCCAAAGGGCAGCATTTATCTTGCTGAAAGTCAGTCATTTTTACCATTTACCCGCGCTTTGGCGGATTAAAATCATAGTTACTTTCGCAGTTTACCCTGCTCTTGTTGTGGGCAAATAATAATAATACACTAATAATAATAATAATAATAATAATAATAATAATAATTAGGTCATTTCTTGAGAATTTCAGTAACTGGGCTTGTTTTATCTATCAGCTAATGAAGCAGTTTTATGATGTTCATTAGGCTTTCAGTATATGATTGACCAAGTGAGGTGTACATTGGATTGATATATTTAACAACTAACAGCTCTGTATAAAGTTTAATCAAGTTCGACATAAGGATAAAAATTGTGCTAATGAAAGTGTGTTGTGCAACTTGTGTCTGTCTTCAGTGCTTGCAAGCATAATGGCGTCTCTGCATGCAAGACGAAACCTTTGGCTAATTATGTACAATCTCTCAAGGTGAGAAATTAATAAGCGAGGAAACCTAGACTAAGTTCGCTGACTCGATACTGGTCTAGGACTGGTCGAAACGTCGAAGGTATCCTTTTTAAAGCTGTGAAATTGTTCCATCCACGGTATTATGATTTTGTCTTCTCTATATTCAAAATATTTCCAGACATTCCCGGAAAAATTAATCTGTGTCCCTTGGTTTAGTTGATAGACGGGAACTAGAATAAAAGTTGAAATTGAATGGAAACGAGATGGAAACCAGAACGAAAATGTAACTGAGAGGACATAGAGAATGGCTATAATCATCACTATATGTGAGATTGCTATATTATTCTCTGTCACTTTTCCTAAAAATTTCCCCTCGTTTTATCCAGCGCAGAAAATGAAATAGTGCGGGTTACGTAACATTACTGGAGCACGGAACAATATAGATATAGGTAACAATTATGGGTACCTATACCTTTGATGAGAGTCGGGAGTTTTTATACTCCCCAAGCACGGCACTGGGAGAGGCTTGACTGGTGCTTGCCTGGTCATCAAAGCTGTTGCTGCTGGCGGCCCAATTGCCCACATATGAGTGTTTAAGTCATTACAGATGCATCTAATACAATACAGATATGTTTATTTAGTAGTAGATAATTATCTAACAATATATGTTTAACAGTACAGATGAATCTAACAGTAAATTACCAGGTAACAATACGTATATGAGTACACCATATATTCCTGTTAAATTAATTTGATTTCCATAATTATGTAAAAGCAAGACTGTTTTGATTTACCAATTAATGGAAACTCACTTGAAAATATAACTGGTCATCACAAAGTTGTGCAGTTAATAGCAGGTCACAGTGGTGCCTATGCTAACCTTCCTATGGTGTATAAATATACATGGTTGGATGAATCTATATCTTATAAAGTGTGTGTGTACTCACCTGTTTGTGGTTGCAGGGGTTGAGATGCAGCTCCTCGCCCTGTCTCTTCGCTGGTCGCTACTAGCTCCGCTCTCTCTCTCTGCTCTAAGAGCTTTGTCGTACCTCTTCTTAAAGCTATGTATGGAGCCTGCCTCCACTACATCACTCTCAAGTTTGTTTCACTTCCTAACATCCATGTGACTCATCTCAGTGTTCAGCTATCACTTGTGGTCTATAGTACTTTTGTTCCATTTCTGAAAAATTATTGTGTGTATGTATGTATGTATGTATATATATATATATATATATATATATATATATATATATATATATATATATATATATATATATATATATATATATAATGTATGTGTGTGTCAATCAACACAATGATTGCCTCCAAAATAAACAATAGTTCTCATACACACACAACCCGCACATATAAAAAGAGAGGAGCTTACGACGACGTTTCGGTCCGACTTGGACCATTTACAATTAGTATGACTTTGTAATTGGTCCAAGTCGGACCGAAACATCGTCGTAAGCTCCTCTCTTTTTATATGTGCGGGTTGTGTGTGTATTGTTCCAGTCACGGTATTGTGCCTTTTTTGTTATTTAATATTTCTCATAAATTGTAAGACAAAAAGTCTTTTCCTTCTCGACAAAATTTCCAAGTACTAGTGGCAATAAGAGCTTTCTACGTGACTGTTTCCAAGTACTATTATGATAAACCAGACGTAACTTATTCATTTTCTCTCTCTCTCCCTCCCTCCTATTTTGCGCTCCTCATCCTGGCCGGAGATCAAGGTATCTCAGCCATTCTCCGAGGGCAGTGAGGGGATCAGCAAAGGGGTTCCTGTGGGCACTGAGAGGCCCGGGAGAGAAAGAACTGAATCCATTGTTGGGAAGGATTACGCCCAGATAACCCAGTGTCATGTTCCGTCTCTCTCACTTCACTCGTCCGGGTTGCGTTCCATCGGGTTCACTTCCAAAACCGGCTCTTACCCACTTGGGTTCGGGTTTGGTAAAGTTCCCGTGACCTCGAAACATGAAAAGCTGCATATCCCCAACGTGTTTAGCGCTTCCAAAATGAATAAAATCAAAACACCTTTCCTATAAAAAATGTCATCAGAATTTCCATATGAAATTAACTCAGTTTATTATACCGTCATTCTTTTATACGTCCTATTAATTTTACAGCGTAAAATATTTTTTTTAAATTAGCCACCCTTCAAAGATGATAAGGTACGTTTATTGTCTTCTCTGATGATGAGGGTCCCCAGCAAGTTCAGAGGTGGTACCTCCTATATATTAATATAATATATATATATATATATATATATATATATATATATATATATATATATATATATATATATATATATATATATATATATATATATCTTGAAAACTCGATTATGATTCAACTTTTCCCTAAATTAGGTGGCCTCGCCACACACTAAGCATACAACACACACCGTCACAACACACTGCTCACTTACCAATCCCCACTCATCAAAATCAAATATTCACCATAATCACACACACACATATACATACACACATCTCACACACACACACACACACACACACACACACACACACATACAAACATCTCACACACACACACACACACACACATCTCTCTCTCTCTCTCTCTCTCTCTCTCTCTCTCTCTCTCTCTCTCTCTCTCTCTCTCTGAGGGAAATAGGACTAACAACACTGGAGGAAAGAAGGGTCAGAGGAGACATGATAACGACATACAAAATACTGCGGGGAATTGACAAGGTAGATAGTGACAGGTTGTTTCAGAGAGGGAACACAGAAACAAGGGGACACAACTGGAAGCTGAAGACTCAGATGAGTCAAAGGGATGTCAGGAAACATTTCTTCAGCCACAGAGTAGTCAGGAAGTGGAATGGACTAGAGAATGATATAGTGGAGGCAGGAACCATACATAGTTTTAAGACAAGGTATGATAAAGCTCATGGAGCAGGGAGAGCAGAGACCCAGTAGCAGACAGCGAAGAGGCGGGGCCAGGAGCTGAGTCTCGACCCCTGCAACCACAATTAGGTGAGTACAATTAGGTGAGTACATTCTTTCACCAGTCACCACGTACTGCAACACATTCACCACATACACCACACCCTTACCACACTCAGCCCATACCACACACTCACTACACTCTGTACATCTACTTCACGCACCGTACACTACTTATCCCACACCACACATCACCCCACATCATCAAATAATCCCACTCCCTTTTTAAATTCCTTTATTCCTTCCCTCCTTCACTTCTCATACTCTCCCTCATAAGACTTCCTCTTCTCTCTCTCCTCTCTTCTCTCCTTCTCACCCTATCCCTCATTCCCATTCCTCCTTATACTCCTCTTCCGTATCATCCTATGAAATTCTCCAATCTCACACTAATATATCTCATTACCTCACGCGTGAAGCCACTCTGTGTGATAGAATATGTCAGGGAAACATAGCTGCCTTTCATCTTTACATCAAATATAAAGAAGAAAAGGGCACAATACCGTACTCATTTTTCTTGTCCTTAGACTTACCCGCTTCTACTACCACTACGACCACCACTCCTTTACTACCGCTGTTGCTACTTCCACTACTATTGCATTACTTCACTCTGTCTATCTGTGCCACTAAAACTACGTTTCCTACTTTCTACTACCACTATTGTTTCTAGTAATATTTCCACTACTTTTTCTTCCTCTCTTTGTCCCGTCCCTGACCTTCTTTTTATGTTAGTGTGACATGTAAACGGTCCTAGTCGGACCGAAACGTTGTCGAAAGGTTTTTTCTAAGTGTGGGCTATTTGTGTATCAAATATTTTTAACACATACGAGTCAATGAATAAGACACATTGTAACACCTGCGTATCTTTATTAATATACCCAGGCTTATATTCCAGCAGTAACAGAGTGGTTGATCAAACCCTGATCCACCACGAGACCTGGTCTCAGACCGAGTCGCGGGGGCGTTGACCCCCGAAACCCTCTCCAGGTATACTCCAGGTATCATTAAAGCTGCCAGTAAAATTGAAAAAGAAAAAGAACATCCTCTTTTTTTCCCCCTTCAATTTTAGGCCTCTTTAAACCTCAGATGGATAAAAAAATGAATAAGGAAAATTGATAATGTAATCATTTGCTTATACTAAATAATATACATTGTATAGTGTATACAATATATAGGTGTCATATGGACCTATACATTGTGCATAATATAAATATTTATCTATATACGTAATCTGTCATAGGGACCTCCACTCCAGCCTTCATTCCAATTCCTGTTTCTCGTGTACTGTCCAGCACGTTTTGCCCACAATTATGGTAGAATGATTCTTGTTGCTAAGCAAACTTTAATTATTAACCACATTTCGCTCTAGGTAGAGTTTTATTGTAGACGATGTTTCGCTCTCTGTAGAACGTTACCAAAGTTGGTGATTCTAAGACACTTTTAACGAGAGTGAGACGTTATTTAACGACTTATCTCCCGTTGTCAAGTCGTTGCTTTTGTTCTACAGCCGACGAAGCGTCGCTAAATAAAACGCTTGTTCTTCTTTTTGTATTTTTTATTTACCTTTTGTCATCTATTGTTTTTAGTACCTACCTGATGAAGCTTTCTCTAGTGTGAAACGTTGTATATAATGAACCTCTACCTAGAGCAAAACGGACGCTTTATTATAGCTCCTTTCTAGAGCGAAATGTTCTCTGCACCAAACGACACACACACACACACACGTGCCAGGGCCAGGAGCTATGACTCGACCCCTGCAACCACAACTAGGTGAGTACTAGGTGAGTACACACACATATATAAGCCCGTCTCCAATCTTCCATATCACCCTTTCCCTTAATAAGGGAGAGTGGCCCCTAGCTGACCGTACCCACCAACATGCTTGGCCACACTTGGCCAACTTACTTGGCCATCTTGCTTGGTCTCGTCCTCGTTTCACGCCTTCCCCGCGCTTAACAAGTTGGAATATGAACTTGGAACTTGTGGCGCCAGGGTGGTACTCGGCCTGACAGCCAATTAGCTAAAGTTTCCCTGTGGGTCATTTATTTTGACTATCGTCAATTATTCCTGATGATAATGAAGAAATATTTGCGTAAGAGTTTAGCTAAAAAAAAATTCATCTCCAGACGAGGAATTCAAATAATTATTATAATTGTTTTATAATAATTTTATTACTAATTTAACTTTAATTATTAGTAACATTAATCAATATGTATTACATAAAAGCTCGTAATAAGAGTTAAAAATAAAGCTGATTATTATTTAGGCACTAATTTAATATTCGTATATTTGTCAACACTGATTCCAAATGGATCATAAATATTATATTTCATCCCCCAAAATTCAAACACAAATCAGTTCTTATTTATTTTCTGGCTAGTTTCATGGAGGATTGTCATGCAGTGCTACTAGGATCTTGAAACAAATTCCCATTAGAATCTATTAAGTGTGAGTGTATTTTAAGCTGTGATCTTATATTTCGCTGCAATATTAGTCGCCAGTGAGAATATTCCCTCACTAGCAGCAACCGAATAGTTCAGGGGAATTAAAATGTTGGAATCGGGGCATGCATTTGCAGCAAAGTCAAGGTTAATGGTCCATTATAGCAATTTAAAAATCTATAACGCTGTTGAAAAAAATTGCTTGCGTCCTTGTTGATTTAACTTCTCAAATTTAAATTAAAAAAAAAATAAAGATTTTTTCTTTTTCTTTCTAGTAAGGTTTCAACTACATGTATTTCGCAGTTACCCTCAATATAGAATGTTGTGTTTTTAATATTATAAATTGTACACGTATATGCTATATGATGAAAATCTTCTATCTTGTAACTATTTTACCTAGAATTGTACATTGCGTTGTTTTATATGTGGTGTGTTTTTCCGCTGCTCTCGTTATCTGAATTCTAAGATTAATTTTTTCAAGAATTCTTTTATTGCTCCACACACTATTATGAGAGCTAAAAATAAAAATATACTTGATTAAAAATGTCCAATTGAAAGATCACTCAGACATAAGTACTGGTACATCTAATGAGACACAAATACCATAAAAATGTTATTTGGCGTGGAAACGAAGCCTTGCACTGGGGTTTTTGACACTGGCAGGTGCAGAGCGTAGCCGGATGCTGATCCATACATGATACATAATCCCGAGGATACGAGACTTGCGTATTATGTGTGTGATTCAGCATTGATTGGCTGGTGGTTTGGTTAGGTTAAAAACCCATTAACGACAATATAATCACTATAATAAGGATTAAAGTACTCTAAAAGTATACCGACGAATCTACACCTCTCGATGTATACACTCTTTGGGGCAAAGAAAATAAAGGCTTTGCCACTGGGTTATTAGATAAAGTACTGGAGCAAGGACCTTTGCTTACTATTAACTTAAAAAACAGCTCCTCTCTTGGTAGCAACAGTGAAATAAACACGCTCTTTTATTGCATAAATTACAAACACCAGGGAATTAGTGCCTCAACATTATAAACACCAGGATGCAAGTGCCTCAACATTATAAACACCAGGATGCCAGTGCTTCAACATTATAGACACCAGGATGCCAATGCCTCAACATTATAAACACCAGGATGCCAGTGCCTCAACATTATAGACACCAGGATGCCAGTGCCTCAACATTATAGACACCAGGATGCCAGTGCCTCAACATTATAAACACTAGGATGCCAGTGCCTCAACATTATAAACACCAGGATGCCAATGCCTCAACATTATAGACACCAGGATGCCAGTGCCTCAACATTATAAACACCAGGATGCCAGTGCATTAACATTATAAACACCAGGATGCCAGTGCCTCAACATTATAAACACCAGGATGCCAGTGCCTCAACATTATAAACACCAGGATGCCAGTGCCTCAACATTATAGACACCAGGCTGCCAGTGCCTCAACATTATAGACACCAGGATGCCAGTGCCTCAACATTATAAACACTAGGATGCCAGTGCCTCAACATTATAAACACCAGGATGCCAATGCCTCAACATTATAGACACCAGGATGCCAGTGCCTCAACATTATAAACACCAGGATGCCAGTGCATCAACATTATAAACACCAGGATGCCAGTGCCTCAACATTATAAACACCAGGATGCCAGTGCCTCAACATTATCAACACAAGGATGCCAGTGCCTCAACATTATCAACATCAGGATGCCAGTGCCTCAACATTATAAACACCAGGATGCCAGTGCCTCAACATTATAAACACCAGGATGCCAGTGCCTCAAAATTTTAAACAGAATATGCTAATTCCTCACTATTATAAACACAAGGGTGCCAGTGTGTGTCTCTCTCACTGTACATTTTCGGAGAGGCGTGTAAATGTTGTGAGAACTGTATATCTCAAAGTGTATATGCTCGGAGGGTTGTTAATAATAAACGTGTGTATCTCCCAGTATATATAAATACATTGATAATTTATATTAATTTCTCTTTTAGTCACTTGACAGCGTATTGGTTGAATTTCGGCCTATAGACCCACGTGCAGTCGATTGGCACTAAATAGCTTACCATCTTATTTCTTTCCAGTTTTACTGAGTTAATGTGTCTTCAGTAGGGAGGAATTAGAGCGACCATCTCCCGTTTCATGGATCAAACCTATTAACATTGCATCTTGCCTCCCCCAGACGCTGCAGGACTTCTACGGGTTTAGCGCTTCCCCGTGAATATAATGCAAGAATTTATGTTGAGTAGATGGTGGAATTCAACACCCCCCCATACCAATTGATTGTGTACGAGGAATATTCATGGGGGAGTGCTAAACCAGTAAGGGTCATCCATCACCTGGAGAATAGGTAAGCAATGAGGCCTGGTCCATGGAAGACTACGGTAGCTCCAATTTCTCTGATCAAGAGCCCTTCACCAGCACACTACCATCCCTTCATCAAGAAGGGAATGTTGAACAAATTTGGAAGAAACTATTTAAGCCATTTGTCTAACATCAAACGAATTATTATAGAATTATTGAATTATTGAAGCTTAGTACTGACATTTGTCTCCTATAAAAATGAACAAATTTAGCTGAAATATTATGGATAATCACTTTTTTCATAAAGTAAATTATCTTATAATTGACCGGCTCTTAATTCTAATAACAGGAGAGACTCTTTTGCATTCCATATATTTTGAAGGATTGAAGTCCCCTGGTATTCTTAAGGATAATATTCTTAAAATTATATAAATTGCTCTAATCTTGAATTTTATGAAAGTCATAATAGGCTTGGGTTATTACGTGTCCTAAGACACTTTTTCTCTCTAACGAGTTCTTAATGGTTAATATCATTGTTGTTACAATAATTTTTGTTAAAATTATTTTTGTTACAATCATTTTTGTTACAATCATTTTCCTTATTGTTATACTAAATAATATTGACAGAGTTAATAAGCACTTTCTATAAATATAAAATAATAGGGACGTATGTATCCAAATTCAACTTGACTCGTGAATGGGTCTAGGTAAAATGCTGATTAGTTTAACCCATCGATTTGTTATCGATGTTGAATTTTGGCATAGAGTATATGGTAGTAAAGAAAATTATTGAAAGTTTTTTTTTTTTGGCTTGGTCAAAGTGGGATGTTGGTAGGAAAAAACGTACTGAAGATGGATCTTAGTTATTGGTCACCTAACAGACAATCGATTCCAGGCCCCGAAATGAATCAATAAATAAATAAGCTATATATATATATATATATATATATATATATATATATATATATATATATATATATATATATATATATATATATATATATATATATATATATATATATATATATATATATATATATCCCAGATGCAATGACTTCTTTATTTTGAGGTTCACAGTATACGGGACATATGTGCATTTCTTTTAAATCATGAAATATAGTATTCAAATGAGTTTTCTTACGTGTATATAAGCATTTGGCAGCGGCGGGACCTGTGATATCTGATACTATGAAAAGACGTTAATAGACGATTCACAGGCCATCGAGAAAGCAACGTTTGTAATGTAAGACAGTTTTAGCTTTCACGGAGACCTTTTCATCTTTTACCCAACCATTGTTGAGGGAGAGAGAGAGAGAGAGAGAGAGAGAGAGAGAGAGAGAGAGAGAGAGAGAGAGAGAGAGAGAGACGGACAGAAATACAGATAAGCAAAGACAACAAAAATCTGTAAAATAAAATAAGAGACGGATAAAAATGCACTTAGAAAGTGACACTGAGAAAGAAAGAAAGAAAGAAAGGGTAAGAAACAAACAAGGAGACATTCATATTTTACAACCCTTCATGTTACTACCCCTCTCTTTGTGTATATAATAATAAACATCAAATACATAAAATTTGCATATAGCCATTTTACATGTTGAATATTCTACCGTTTACGTTCAAAGATATGAATATGTGGAAATTGTTATGTTATTAATTGTTCATTTGGTGGATAATGAATAATTAGCATTTGTGAGTATTTTACAAGGGATTACCGCTTGAGTTTATATAATTGGGAATGATGATAATTCCTCTATGATTGATGAAATTAAATAATTTGATAATTATGTCTCTCTCTCTCTCTCTCTCTCTCTCTCTCTCTCTCTCTCTCTCTCTCTCTCTCTCTCTCTCTCTCTCTCTCTCTCTCTCTCTCTCTCTTACACAGGGTTCAACAAGGTTAGGTTAAGGTTCCTAACTTTATTTACAAGATAAGAGCTGTTTCCTATATTCTCTGTCTCTGTCTGTCTGTCTCTGTCTCTCTCTCTCTCTCTCTGTTTGTCTGTCTCTTTCTCTTTTGGCTACGATGCCAAAAAAGAGTAAGCTTGCAACAGCCAGATAAGATTCAGACCAATGAGCTACATCTCGACCCCTCATCTACAAAAAATATAAATGCAAATCGGTATTTACGAACGCTCACACACACACACACACACACACACACACACACACACACACACACACACACACACACACACACACACACACACACACACACACACACACACACACACTTTTTCAGTTATTAATATTATCCAATACATTACAAATATACAGATATGAAGATGTAATGAATCCATCATCCTTGAAGACGTAGATTTGGGGATGTCAGTCCCTCAGCCTGGAGAGTGACTGACATCCTCAAATCTACGTCTTCAAGGGTGATGGACTGATTACATCGTCTTCACATCTCTACTGTTTCTGCCACCTCTGTACTCGACTGAAGAAGCCTACTGTGTAGGCGAAACGCTTCAGAATAAAGATGCCTAACTGCTGCCGATGTGTCTTACCGACTTGATGAAGATGTTAGCAGATCAAAAGGTGGTCCCCCAAAAATCATACTCTAAAAAGTCCATCATATCTTCACTATTGTGAGCATCATACCTTTTCCTTCTATCCTGACAAAAATCTGTATCCGAAGGGGAAAAAAAATAATAAGCCGTGTTACATCGGCAGTGTATGTACGGCTCACACACGGAAGCAGATGGAGAAACAGGTAAATAAAGTAGATACGAGTACCTGAGTAAAGGAAACAGCGCAAAACCTTATATTCCATATGAAGAAAGGACTGCAGTCTAGCAGAAAAGTCTTAGAGTTATTTTGTATAGCGGTATTTTTGCAAATAAAATTGAAAAGGTGCATTCATATTTGAATCGTGCATACTATGAAGGCCTTTTCACGTACAACTGTTTTTTAAAAATAAATCGCATTTATATAGAAGTGTTCATATAAAAAGAGCTTACTCTATATCCAAATCCGCATAGATGTTTGAGATTAGAATATAGCAAAGTATAGTACAAATGGCGAAAGTGCAAAGACAATGCAAAGAATACAAAGAAAGTGTGAAAAGAGTGCGAGGCAGAGAAAGTGGAGTTATTTGCACTGGCTGCAGCTCACTGAATTTCATGGAAATTTTACTGAGCAATTTCTTAAGTGCTCGGTTTCTCCTCCTCCTCCTTTCCCAGGTCCAGCCGTTTAATGCTGGAATTTCCATAAGTATTTTCTGACTTGGAATTAGCTTGAATTAACCGAATACCACATACCGTATGCGGACATGTATACAACGAAAGCAATAAAACTCGTCCAACACTTGTTTTTATGATGCAATGCGATAGTGGAGAAGTGTTGCTAAGAATGATGCGGCTGTTGTTGGTATTTTGTTGCAAAGAATGATGCGGCTGTTGCTGGTATTTTGTTGCAAAGAATGATGCGGCTGTTGCTGGTATTTTGTTGTTAAGAATGATGCGGCTGTTGCTGGTATTTTGTTGTTAAGAATGATGCGGCTGTTGTTGGTATTTTGTTGTTAAGAATGATGCGGCTGTTGCTGGTATTTTGTTGTTAAGAATGATGCGGCTGTTGCTGGTATTTTGTTACTAAGAATTATGCTGCTGTTGCTGGTATTTTGTTGTTAAGAATGATGCGGCTGTTGCTGGTATTTTGTTGTTAAGAATTATGCTGCTGTTGCTGGTATTTTGTTGCTAAGAATTATGCTGCTGTTGCTGGTATTTTGTTGTTAAGAATGATGCGGCTGTTGCTGGTATTTTGTTGTTAAGAATGATGCGGCTGTTGCTGGTATTTTGTTGTTAAGAATGATGCGGCTGTTGCTGGTATTTTGTTGTTAAGAATGATGCGGCTGTTGCTGGTATTTTGTTGCTAAGAATTATGCTGCTGTTGCTGGTATTTTGTCTGTTGTTTTTTATGATTCTCTTGTTTTTCCTCCTCTTCAGAAAGTGATTTTAGACAAATCAAGATAGTGAAAAATAAAAAGAATTCCACAGTGATGCGAAGACGTGTGAAAAACCTAAATCCTAACAAATTCAACAAATTTTTATACAAGATTTATTAAGTAAATCTGTGTTAGTTAAGGTATTCAATACAATGAATGCGTCTCTCCCTCACATGTACAGTGTTGTAATTTCTGTACATATGAACCGTCATTTCTTCATATTTCTAGTTCTCGTTTAAGTAAAAGCCAGAACTTCATACAATGGTAAGTAATTAGTTTTTAGGTACCTAACAGAAAATCTTAAGGTTCTAGTTAATGCTTACAGCTGTTTTATAATGAAGAGCTTAAAAACAGAGAGAGGGAGAGGAGAGTGCAATGGACAAGTATAGTAAACAAACCATACCATGGTATGGTTTGTTTACAATCGTGTCATTACGATTTCGTGAGTCATGTTGACGGCTTTGAGGGGACTTGAGCTAGAGTTCGTCACGGCCATGCTAGCGGGAGATTCGTCTGTAAAAACTTGCAGCAGCAGCAACACACACAGGAAGAGGCATTCTTGAGCTTCACTAGCACTCGGGCTTGATGCCCAAAGCTGGGGTGTGACTTCAAAAGGATCCTGTAGTTCTTACTGCCTTTGCACCTCATGACATTGTCTGCTGCTATGCTGCTGCAACACCTTTCGAGCCCAGTGTGGGCGGGGTTTATGGCAGCCCAAGGTGCCTAGCTTGTCCCTCCGAGCCCCGTGGGGGCGTGAAATGGGGCTAGGCCTGGGAACAGCTGGTCCCAGAAGACGAAGATGTACTTGTACCTTCTCCCATGGCAGACATTGGTCTGAGAGACTAACTCGGCAGGGAGCCAAGGCCGGGCCACCTCTTGGAAGAGACCCGGACCGGGCGATTATACGGGCGAATCTAGAACAGAACAGAATTAAAAACAGAATTGTGCCATTGAGATGTGCTTTAATGTAGTGATTCAAAAACACAATCAACAGATTAGTAGTCAAAACCTAGTGATAACGTTGATAAAGGTGTAGATTACTGGCAAGCAATGTTTGGAAAAATCACATGCAGGAGAAATAGGAAGAAGTTTATACATATGTGTGTGCGCAGACACAGAAGGGATTTTGAACGAGGAATACAAGCTGTGCTGTGTCGTCATTTACGTGGTTGTGACCGTAGTATATAATAAAAATCATGGGGGAGCTCTAAATCCGTAGGGATTATACAGCGCCTGTGGGGGTGGGATAGAAGGTATTCAGACTCATTTCAAGGAACTGGAGCACAGATCCAATTCCCTTGATCAAGATGTATAGGTTTCGACAATTGCAAAGTGATGTACAAATCTGATTATTATATAAACAAACGTATTGTTGAATACATCCCTAACACTTCCGTTACAAACTATAATTTGTCTCGGCTCTATATTAACCTGAACACGATAATTTGCGCCCAGTTCAGTAATTAGCAGAAGTATACATAAAATAAGAGGCATTACAAACCCGAATTCTTAAAATATTTGTTGTGCCCTATAATTACCAAAGTTTCGGTGAAAACTCATTACCGTCATCATGATTTTAGCTGAAACGCCTCATATAAAACAGAAAATGTGATCTACATTATCATACCTGATACGCTAGGTATGATAGATACTTACGTCAGTTTTTTAGAATGTTATTGGACACTATCAACTTGAACTCGTTCCGAGAAAATACACACACACACACACACACATGTACTAGGAGCTATGACTCGACCCCTGCAATCACAAATAGACGAGCACACACACACACACACACGCACACACACACACACACACACACACACACAAGTATAAGCTACATAGTAATTACAGCTAAAACATTTTGCTACCCGTCTTTTAAGTGATGGTCTCCCGGGTATCATCTCTACTCTCCAGTGTTATCAACTTAAAAACATTTTTTCCTGCTTAATTTCATTTAACATAGACTGTCGCTAAATATGTTAAAGTTTTGTCTTAGAATTTTTTTCATGATAAGAAACCCAAACAATTAGGTAGACCTCGTGATTATATTACTCTTGTCATTTTTAGTTCGAAAAAAATGAGATAATTTATCTTTCAAGAATTTACCTAGATAAATAAAAGGGGTAAAATCAGCATTAGGAGTGAGTTAGCAAAGGAAAGAACCATAAAATTAGCTTTGTTAACAAATACTCATACTTAAGAGGCTTCCGAAGGAATAAGTGGAATGTACCGGAGAAGAACAAAATTGCTGTTGGGTCTCCAATCTGATGGGCCAAAATCACCCGCTCTGTCTGCATTACCAACAACTTTGGCAATCATTACATTCTTATTACAAAACTTTTGAGAACAAATGGGCTCGCGAATCGTACTTACGCCTCCGTAATGGTAATTCGACACCCCGCAAAGACA